>JAVDBV010001414.1:0-10122 GCA_032619315.1 Piper longum
GGCGATGGCTGTAGCCACCTCCTCCTAGTGGGGGCCATCGATTCGGGCCATCCTTGTAATTGGACGGTTTAGATCAAATTTTAATTTATTTTTTTTAAAAACCAATCAATCTGGGCCGTACTTGTAATTGGACGGCCTAGATTATTTTTTGGCGTAGAGACGATTCTCTGATATATATATATAGTAAACATTAATAAGTAAATATATCATTAATATTAATAAATAATCTCATAAATAAGCCTTTTAATCAATAAATATTTAAATAACAGGAAGTGCATAATAATGAATAAATAAATAATCAATAAATAAATTAATTAAATAATAAATAGAAAAAATAATCATAACATTCAAACATATTAAATCATGTAAATATACATCTAAACTAATATAAGGGTTTTCAAATTACCAAAATTAGTCAAGAAATGGTTGAAAACAGGAAAAAATAATGAACCGAGTCAATTGGGTTGAATCAAACCGAGTTGAACGGGCTGAATCAACTTAGTCCACGTTAACTAAACTGGTGGGTTGGGTTCGTTAGGCGGACATGGGCATGGATGGGCAGTCTTGGGCATGGGTTGGTAGGCAGGTGAACAGGACTCGAGCTGGGGGATGCAGACGTGGTGGTAGGTTGGAGGTGCAAGTCATCGGAAAATGCCAACGGCACAACCGATGAAGTCTGGCCGCATGTTGGCCGGAAAACAAGCAGAAAGCGGGGGAATCCCCATCAGGAGTGGCGACATCGTCGGTAGCAATCGTGACTACGATGGTGGTCAGGTTGATCACAAATGAAAGATCACGTCGAGTGTAAGTTGTCTGGGTGGTTGGCCTCGTTGGAGGAGACTCATTAGCGCTGGAAAACGGCTCAAAAGGTGGCGGCGGTGGTGGAAACTAGTGATAAAAATGCTCTTTCCAACTGCTTTTGCAGCATCACTGATGGTGGTCACCGGTATGGAACAATAGTCAGCTGCGAGACGGTCACGATCATACTCGTCCAGTGGTCAGAGGCAGATCGTAGACTCGTCGGCGATGGCCCATTGTGACGGTGGCGCTAGGGTGCAACAGTCCAAAATAATGGGAAAAAAACCAAACTTTTGGTTTTAATTTTTATTGAATGGTCAAAATTCTGCCATGTGGCGTGATCTGAACCATCGGGAAACTCATGGGCCTAGTGGGCCCCACCTAAGATATGTACAATATATATATGGACAGAAAGCTCAGATCAAAACAGTGTAAAGTCAAAACTAACTCGATGCTTAAAAATAACTAAAATCAAGCTGGGCCCACAAAGGTAATCCAGTAGTTCAAAATCCTTAAAATACATGTAAATGAGATATCTTGGAAATTTTAAAAGGATACTAAATGTTGTAAGGACCTAGATCTATCCCTAAAACCTTGGTTAACACATACAAAATAAAGTTTGTATACTTCGAGTATACACGGAGAACTCATGCTTTTCTGTAGCATAACTAAAACTATCATTTGCATATTGATAATACTTAACTTCCATAACATGCTCATACTGCTATATGGGTTTATACTCATAGTTTGAAAATTGGTTTGATTCGAGCTCACTTGAACCGAATTAAGACTGACCCGCAGTGGGTAAAATTACAAGCATGTAAAATCCTAACTTGAAGTTGAAGTTTACATTTTTTGTCTAGATGATAATTGGGCATGACATATCTGCTACTGTCCATATCCATTAATAATCAATAAAGAAGATAAGTTCACGGAAGATTTGTCAAAGATTTTCTTACCTTTACTAATTATATATCACTTCCACATTTTACATGATTTGCCTAAATTGCAATTGATTATGAATAAAAATCCCATTAATAAAGTTAATGTGAATATATGAAAAATTAATTAATGATATTTGAGTCTATATTTATAAAATATTTCAATACTTTATTGTTCGATTGTGCATCCGTTAAGCCGCTTGTCCATGTTGCATAAACATGGACAAGGTGAAAAATGTACAAGTGGATATGGCCAGACATGAATTTTTAAAATTAATAGACATGCCGCTAAATGCTCTTAAGCCGTGGTCACGTCCATCTATTATGACCCCTAATGAAATCCATTATTTGAACACACATTGCTTGTTTATACTTTAACTTATAATTTTTTAACAGTAAGCGAACGTTTTTTTTTCAAATTTGTTTTTAGATATTTTAGTAGAAACTTAAATATATTTTTATATGATTTCAAATAGAGTTTTACACACAAAAAGAGAGGATAATTTTTAATATTACTTGGTGGTGGAAAAATTAAAGCTAAATATAAAAAAATTATTATAAAGACAAAATTACTATTGAGTTGGTTTTATACTAAAATAAAAAAATTATTTTTTACTCGCGGGTGGATGGCCAAATCAACCATCTTTAATGAACTTTTCAATTTTATTATAACTTTAGTTGAATTTATTTTAATTTTTTAAGAGTGAGCATTTTAAAAATTTTATATTTTTCTTTATTTAATTAATTAGGACTGATTTTTTTGCCACTTGTTAATATTAAAAAAAATTCTTCCTTTTATCATAAAAAACTCTTTCAAATAGTAGTAGAAATTAAAATCGTCTAGAGGTATGCCTTATCTTCAGCTTAAAAATAATTTTAAAGTAAATTAATAATAAAAATTAAAGTATATTATATGTTAACATACTAATTCAGATATAGTTATCCAAATGATCCTACTGTGAAGATGTTTTTTCATGTTGAAAAGGACTTCAAGATTTTTTTGTCCTATCTTGCCTCTCATGCATGCTTTGGGAATATTTTATTAGGTTTATCCCACATCGGTCGTAGAATGTATTTGTGAGTTATATATAGGCTAATAGGAAAGCTTAATTACTTGAATTAACTTATGGATAAAGAGAGACCTGTGACACCTATTGTAAGTTGATTTTTGGAACCCAAAGGGCTCAACAGTGATATCAGAGTTTGGTTAGCCAAAGAAATGGTATCAAAATCACGTACGTACCATACAGGAGACATAGAGGGAAAATTTTCCATATGGGTAAGGATACCATATCAAAGACCAAAGAAATTGTACGTAAAGGGAAAATTGTATGAGTTATATCTTGAGTACGTGTTTTTATATATAAATATGATATTTTATATTGGGAAACATAGTGTGGTAAAATTATATTTACCATATAAATTTAGTTATGTAGAAGTAAGATAAATATTGGGCTTGTCTTACGGGTATTAATATTTAAATTGAATTTTAAAATAAACAAGTTTTATGACACTAACATCTAGAGCCAATTTCATGTGATCTTTCTACTGTATTGAAGAAATATACGTGAAGTCTCTTGTGCATATACTAGGCTTCCGAACCGAACATTTTATTTAATTATCGATATGTCCATGGTACCAGGCCAAACATCTGTATTGTATTAGTTAAAAAAAAGCATCATAATTTTATGGTAAACATTTTATTAATTATCTCGTATCTTTACTTAAGATATGTGGGTTTCTAAGGGCCCCTTCACTTAACAAAGCCGTTCAAGTTCAATTAGTATTTTGAAGCGTTTGCGACGAAGTCCAGCTTATGAATTGGGATCTTATCTTATATTTGTTTAAATCACAGGATCAGACCTCTCTGTTGTAACCTATATTTACAAAGTGAGATCTAATCTTATACTTGTTTAGATGGTACATGACCCGATATCTTACCTGATTAACGCAATAAAAATGAGGCTCGGAAAAGTTCTCCTGTAGCATGGTAAGCCTGGCTTCATGCAGTGCAGTCTCTCCAACATCGTATATAATATTCTTGTTGGTACTCTCACACCCATCACGTTGAAGTTGATTTCCAATGACTGGCTTCTCATGTTTCACGAGGTTGAACATCGAAAAGCTCGTCTTTTTGTTATTTTGATCATTTATCATCATGACCCAATTAATTATTTGGCCTTACTGTATATTATTTTGTTTCGGAAGGAAAAAATAATGGTTTATAAATTGTTTCATGTCCGTATCAAATTTCCATGCGCATTTGTTGACTGGGTTTCTCTCTTGCCTCCTAGGCTCAGTTCTTGTGAGTTTTCCAAAAGCTGTGACAACTGACGTCTAAAAATATTTGGTCTTTTTGTATGCTTGTTGATCATCTGCAGTCTGCTCTGGAAGGGTGAATTTAATGTTTTTCTGGGCAGTGCCTTGTCTTTTTCCTTGGTTTCTCTCCTAGGACTGACTCTTGTTGGGTAATTGATCAGTTTGTTGCTTTTCCAGAGTATGGGCAGGGCTCCTTGTTGTGACAAGGCCAATGTTAAAAGAGGGCCATGGTCACCTGACGAAGATAAAGTCCTCAGAGATTATGTGGAGAAGCATGGCACTGGTGGAAATTGGATCTCTCTACCCCTCAAAGCAGGTAACTGGATTGAGATGCACCACACCCAAAGTTGTTTAAAGCATGTTTTGATGTTGTGGTTTGCTATCAGTAGTATGCTAACTGACAATTTTATGGGTTGTTTCATTTTTTTTTGGAAAGAATGGTCTAGAAAGTATTAAGTTCAATTTTTTTGCCTACTCTGTGATTGATCTTATGTCAAGCCCTACCAAGTTTGCATCTCTGTTTTTAGGTCTCAAGCGTTGTGGAAAGAGCTGCAGACTAAGGTGGCTCAACTATTTGAGACCAGATATTAAACATGGAGGTTTTACTGAAGAAGAAGATAGCATTATATGCGCTCTTTACAACAGATTAGGAAGCAGGTGGAAATTCTTTCTTCCTTCTCAATCTCATATCTTCAATTTACCAGGCTACTCGGTGTTAATTATGTTGTATTTTCATTAGGTGGTCAGTGATAGCTTCCCATCTTATTCACCAGGCTACTTGGTGTTAATTATGTTGTATTTTTATTAGGTGGTCAGTGATAGCTTCCCATCTTCCTCGAAGAACAGACAATGATGTGAAGAACTACTGGAACACCAAGCTCAAGAAGAAGCTCTTGGCTGCAGAAAACAAGCTCTCTAGCAACACCAGGATTAAAATCAGTGGCAAAACATTGCCACCAAATATCAAAGCTGAAAAAATAGACTACAGTTTGACATCTCATCTCAGAGAAGCCTCCACAAGATCACAGATCACTTTCCATGACAGCAATCTAAACTCTCAAACATTGCTTGACGAGTCGAATTCGTTTGCATTTCCGGGTTCCCTTTCCATCAATTCCTCTGAGTTCACAAGGTACAATGGTTCTTCCACAAAAGAGGAGAGCTTGACCTCTGCTGCATCCATCACCGCCATGGACAACAATTACAATTCTTGGTCCAAGCCTTTTGGAGGAGATGAGATAGACAGCTTGCTAATGGATTTTGGCTGTTGGGCAGGTCATGAAACTCATTATGATGATGGTGGCTTGGAGAAATTGGATGGTGAAGTTGGTGCTCCATGCTCTAATAACTTTGTTTCTTGTCCAAAAAAGATGGCTACATCTGATGACAACATGGACAGAATTAGCAGAGTGGTAAGTATTGATAATTGCTAAATTGTATGTAAGAGAGGTGGTGGTATATGCAGTATCGAATACATCTGAACTTCACACGGGTAAATGTAAGTCAATGATTCTAAGAGTTTTTCTATGGTAAGCTGCCAGATTGTCATGCAATTTCTTAAATTTTTACTGGATAAGAACTGTAATTAGCGGGGTTTTTTTTTCAAGGCTATAGTCAGTGGTTTGGCTACAACATATCACAACCTTTCAAAAGCAATGCTATATGCTGGTGTTGAAATCTAATGCATATATCTCTAAACTGAAATGGATGGAGCATATTCTTTTCCAAACATACGCTTTTGACTATCGGTATTCAAGATTGGAATTAATAACCTTCAATGAAGAATTACGTACACAGAGTTCAGCTCAAAAGTCACCATTAAGATTTCAAGGAGGTTGTCTAATTTTATGGCTCCTAATAATAATTCCTCAATGCCATCAAATCAAAATTGACAAAACCAATGTTTAAAAATTGCAATGGATTTTTAGACGTTTCAACCGTTGAATTGGGCTTAACTAGATTTTAAAATTATCATTAAAATATTTTATCAGATATTGAAAATTGCATTGAATAGTTCACAGGCAGATTGGCCGGCCTGTTTTCATCAATATTTTGAGAGAGTGCATGAGATCATTTTGATTATTGTATGATGCGACAAGGCCATTTCGTGTGGCCGTGAACAATTCAAAGGTGACGAAAAAGGTGGGGGCATGCTCTTCTTCAAGCTTTTGACATACGAGGCCTCTCAACCAATTGATCTCAAACCTTTTCCTTGTTTTTGTAGCATTTGAAGTAAATTAAGAACTTGGTTAACGTCATTTTTTTGAGTGATGGAAGGGGAAGACGGTAGGTGGTAACGGACGAACGCGGACATGGCTTAGGATTATCCATTGTCACATCCTTTAATTTTGAAGGAGTCTATGCCGCCCATGTCCACTTGGACATTCTTCACCACCGCCCTTGTCTATCTATTATGGGCAAACGATGTAAAGGACCAACTATCTGACAATAAGCAAAAATATATATTTATAAATAAATAATCAATTGTAAATCTAGACAAATCATCCAAAATGTTGGAATAATATATGTAATTAATAACAAATATAAGAAATTTTTTTAGCAAATCTTCCATAAACTTTTTTTTCTTTATTAATTGTTAACGGGCATGGATAATAGTGGACATAACATACATAAGTCCACTATCATGTTCAATTATCATCTAGACAGAAAAAATATGTCCGTAAGTCTATTAGCCTATTAACGGACACAACTTGGATGGATTAACAGGATAAATAGTGTCATTACCACCCAAAATAAGCAAAAAAATATGTTTTTAAATAAATAATCAATTGTAAATCTAGACAAATCATCCAAAATATTGGAGTAATATATGTAATTAATAACAAATATAAGAAAATTTTTAGCAAATCTTCCATAAAATTTATTTTCTTTAATAATTGTTAACGGGTATGGAAAGAGTGGACATAACATACATAAGTCCACTGCCATGTTCAATTATCATCTAGACGGAAAAAATATGTCCGTAACTATGTCCAGGTACGTACAACTCTTTAAAAATGTCTATTAGCCTATTAATGGACACAACTTGGATGGATTAACAAGATAAGTAGTGTCATTACCACCCAAAATAAGCAAAAAAATATGTTTATAAATATATAATCAATTGTAAATCTAGACAAATCATCCAAAATGTTGGAATAATATATGTAATTAATAACAAATATAAGAATTTTTTTAAACAAATCTTCCATAAACTTTTTTTCTTTATTAATTGTTAACGGGCATGGACAGTAGTGGACATAACATACATAAGTCCACTATCATGTTCAATTATCATCTAGACAAAAAAAATATGTCCGTAACTATATCCAGATCCGTACAACTTTTTAAAAATGTCTATTAGCCTATTAACGGACACAACTTGGATAGATTAACAAGATAAATAGTGTCATTACCACCCAAAATAAGCAAAAAAATATGTTTATAAATAAATAATCAATTGTAAATCTAGACAAATCATCCAAAATATTGGTCTTCCATAAACTTTGTTTTCTTTATTAATTGTTAACGGGTATGGACAGTAGTGGACATAACATACATAAGTTCACTGCCATGTTCAATTATCATCTAGACGGAAAAAATATGTCTGTAACTATGTCCAGGTACGTACAACTCTTTAAAAATGTCTATTAGCCTATTAATGGACACAACTTGGATAGATTAACGGGATAAATAGTGTCATTACCACCCCTAGAAGACGGGATTAGATAGAAGTTGGCCATGTATGCGTTTTTGAGAGAATATATATGGACTGGTTCATGAAAAGAATCTTCTTGGCACTGCTTGGCTTACACTACGTGTTGTCTTCCTGTCAAGTCAAATTGCAAAATGCAAATGCCTTCACGAGGAGGGCATATCTCGCATCTGATCGGAATTTATACATTGTTTTGTTGGAATTCATATATATTTTTAAATATACTTTATAAACTAGATATTTTGATTCCACTCAACAAATTATCGAGTGAAGTCGACTCCCAGAGAAATTATTTATATATTTCTTTTCAATCCAATCAATAAAATGATACATGAAACTTGCACATATTACCTTCTTTGACAATTAGAATTGATAAATATTTGATTTATGTTGCTTTAAACTACCGATATGCTTAAATTCAAAGAAAATTAATATAGTATTTTAATAATTACTTTAAAGTTCACTTGAAAAGCTGTGGAGTGGAATTGATTTCAATAAAATTTTGAAATAAAAAAAGAGTTTTAAAATTATGATTTTAAATACTATATTATATTGGTCGATCTTCTTCGATAATACAAAATATGTTCTTCTAGTATGGTTTTGCATCATTTTAATTTGTACTCCGTGTTTTAATATATAATTTTTATTTAAATCATAATTTTTGTTGAAAACTAGAGTATATTAATCGGTTATATTTAATCAAATCTTAATCACAAAAAAATATTTGCAATGTCTAATAAAGTCTTTTATTTAAAATTTTAAAATTCGATTGAGCTTAGTTCGGTTAAGCATACCCTATGGAGAGCCTCCACACTATAAATTTGGTATGGTATTGGGCATAAAGTTTTTGGTTTGATAAGCAACTAATGTTTAACAACATGTGATCTCATGCAATTTGAAGAAACTATTAATTTGATGGCTACAATAAATTTAATAAATATTGATAGATTACAGCAGTGTTTAAGTGATAATGTAACTTGACAACCTTAATAGATTATGAATACATATAATTATATAAATAAAACTAAACATAAAAAAATATTAAAATGATTTGCAATCATAAATAGATTAATATGTTACCTCACTTTATTGTATGAGTATTTTATGAAAAAATGTAGGACATTTTTTATATATTAACATGTAGTAGAAAAATTAAAGCTAATTATTAAAAAGGAATTTTTATTATAATGATAAAATTGTCATTAAGTTAATTTTATAAAAAAATAAAAAAAATAAAAAAAATTGAAGGACAATTGACCAGTCTTGGGCAGCCGCCATGGCTTTGCCTATCCACGCAGATCCGGCCACCCTATGCCAAAGGGCAGTGGCCTGCCTACCTAATTTTTGTAAAAAATAATTTTGATTGAATTTGTTTTGATTTTTTAAGTGAGAGTATTTTAGAAAATTCATATTTTCCCCCTTTTCTTAGTAACCATGCTTGATTTATCACTACGTTAAAATTTTTACAAATTTTCATCCTTTTCTAGTAAAGAACTCTTATTGTATACATTGACAAATACAAAATATGAATCATGTGATTTCCCACCTGATTTCTAGGAACATTGATAAAAATAGGCAAAAGTAACAGTTGATTTGAAATAACCACAATAACAAAAAAAAATTATAAAATATGAAAAAAATAGAACGATGCAACAAATAGCAAGATTCTTTTTAATAAAAATGAAAAAAAACACTTAAAACTGTTTAAATATAAAGCTAATGATAAGGAAGGTCACTAATAGAACGATTTCAAAACTCTCAAATTTTGACATGAAGTTTACAAAAAATATATAAGAAAATTAGTTAAAATGAATGAATTATTCTATTTTGACATGTGATCTACCACAAGTGTTGACTTATAATTTCTTGATCATTTTTAACTATGGTTTTTGTTTTAATTCAAAATACTTAATAAATATAGATTATTTTTTTGTGGAAAATAAAAGAAAAACCCCATATTTAATATTCATGAGGATAATATTTTATATATTAGTAAGGATATGTCAATATATTAGTAACGATATGTCTGCCATAACGATCCACCCAAAGGGTAAATTAAATGGTCGAAATTGGAAATATATAACTCATTCTCATTAATAGATTAGATCTTATCCTAATATACATTAGATGTAAAACTAGCTTGCACACCTTTACCCCATCCCTTCTTTGCCATGTGCTCTGGAGGAGACCAAACCTTCCCTTGCCAAGCTAATCGGGATGAGAAAGGAAGGCCGATCATATCTAGAGAAAGAAATTAAAGAAGAACAAGAGAGAAGAAGTCCACAACCCAACAATCAAGCAGGAGTCCTCACACCCGTTTGCTGAACCAGGCCCTACCCCACCGCCGTG
>JAVDBV010001420.1:1076-11693 GCA_032619315.1 Piper longum
ATATATATATATATATCTACTTAGAAAAACCTTAGTTTACGATGAATTTTTTATCAAACATAATTAAGAAAACTCAAACCCCATCCAATGTCAAGATTATTGAAAAAAATTAAGTGGATTATACTTAAGGTTAACCTAACCAAAGTATATAATAAAGGATTTTTAGATTTTAAATAATCTTTTATTATAAAAATATATGAAAAAACTATAAGTATTGAACTTATTACAAAATCTTTATCTTTATTAAGTAATAAAATAATAGAAGAATTAAGCTAAGATTATAATTATATTCATTTAAGGTTAATACAAGTGGCAATAAAACCTCTAACAATAGATGATTTAAATAATTCATTATTAGTATACTTGAGGGATAAAAGACATAATAAATTTCAAGATTTACTATTAAGAATAATTGAATCTAGCCTATGTAATGGATCAGTATATTTTAATTGCTTTCCTAATTACTCAGTTTATTTACATGATCCGCATATTAAAGAATTAATATCCTTGAACTTACAAACTTAAGATTATAATTCATATAAGTTTATATAAGTTACACCTTTCATTTAGAGTAATATAATGAGTCTCACTACTAAAAATCTACGTAGATATGTAAAAAAATAAATAACAATGGTAATTATAAAATTTCAAGTCAATTTAATGTTTTTAACCATTTGATATTAGTTATCAAAGTAATTATAATAGAAATTAATTTTAAAATATCTATTAACTAGAACATTTTTTAAAATAGGTCACATGATATAAAAAAAATATAATTTTCTCAACCTCTTACTTATATACTCTATTTTTAATATATATAAATATTATTTTATAAGATCTACTCAAAAAAGTTCAAATTAAATATATAGTTTATGTAAGTTAAATGGAGAATAGCTCACTTTAATTTTTTCCATTTAAAAATAAAGCATTGGGAAATAAAACTTGAGCTAGCACGATTTGACTCGACTCGAACTTAAATACTAATAAGCTTAATCCAATCTAAAAGGTAAAAGAACCAAATTTGAACTAAACAAAATCCACTCCATGATATAGCCCATGGGTGGTTGATTCTTATTAATATAGCATCATTCCCACTTGATATTGATTTCAAATTAGCAAAAAAAAATTCAATGTTTGGCACCAAGTAAAAAGTGAGCTTGGTGTTAATTGACACTATAATGTATAAGATTTTTTTTTATTTTTTGTAAAAAAAGTAGGTCCTTAATATTTTTATCATTAAAAGTTTTAATTGCAACATTAACAATACCGAATAGTATCAGTTGTTTTTCATAGTTCTTTTCTATTCACTTGCTTCTCATAGTTGCTTTGGATTTTTTTCCTTAAAAAAAAAGAGTTTTTCTCAGCCTCTTGCATGGTTGTTTGCCATTACGTGCACCCCTTATCCTCTTACATTGCCTGGTTAATAATCCATTTTCCTTGCCAAACAAATATATCCTTTTTTCGAATGTTCATCCTGCAAGCCAAGCAGTAAATTAGAAACAAAAAATCACAAGTAACCATTGCATTTCCTCAAAATTCATTGATTATTCGCTAACATCTGAGATTGAAAATTGCAACAAAAGTGAATGAAAATTCCAACTTACAAAGTGAAAAATGATCATCATGAGAATGATCCCAAGTATCCTTTTGCTCTACACTTGTGATTCTAGTATACAGAAAAATGGAGAAAGAATTTTCTGCAAGATTCCCATATGTGATAAAAGTTAAAAAAAACAAAAAACTACACTACCACTTCCCTGGTACTCGCAGGAGATGCAATTCTCCTTTGTATTTATACTTTTATCAGGCGACAAAAGCTGCAAAAACCACATCTTCCTTGTCTGTGCAACTGGTGAAAGCTCACAGTAAATCTCAAACAACCTTTAGTGGTAGCTATCTCCATCTATCTGAAAAATCAACGAAGACGTGATTGAAACTCGTCTTTTTTCATGTTTCAATCTGTTCAATCTAATCCATTGAAGATGTTTAAGGACAAATAATGATTTTAGTAAGATGTATCTGTGATGTCAATTAATCTTCTTCACGTGCCAGAGAGACGAAGGAAAAAGGTAAGAACTTGTAGCCATCACCATGATAGAACTTGGTTTGAAATTCAACCCAATGGAGACGCAAAGCATGGAGAAAAGCACTAAGCGACTCCATCAATAGAAGTACACCCGTTGTGGCAAGAGCAAAAACAAAAAGCCCCGTTAAGCGGATAAAAATATTATTGTACCTGTGAACAATCCTCATTAGTAATCAACCTAGGGGCAAGCACTAAGATTATTCTTGTACAATCATATAAATTCACGAAAATCATATTAGGAGATTATTCACGAAAAAGAGCTCATATAAATTCTCAGTAAGTCAAGATGATCAATTTACGTGAAACCATTGATATTTAGAAATTCATGGTCAAGTACAAAAAAATGACCCCCATTCAAGAGTCAAATGGCCAAATAAATAGATTACCACAAAACCAGATTCAACTCACCCCCAAGCAAGTAGAAGAAGTTTCTCATAGAAAACAGTTGACAGCTCTGAATGCGCCAAGCTGTTAAAGAAAAATATTAGCAGAGGCCCAGAAAGTAGTACATTGTGGATATCAATGAGGAAGTTCAAATTCACAGCAAATGATACACATACCTCAAGGCCCACAGCCTAAGGTAGGATGCGGTATTTGATACAGCACCCAACACAAATTCAATTGAGTGAATCATCTGGTGAACAAATGTTTCACTAAAATTGAACTCCCCATGCCGTTCACGGGCTGAATCAGGTTCTATATCACTATCCGCCTCAGAGGATCTAAGGATTCCGTAAGTACGACCTTGAAATCTCTAAGAACATCATATAAACTCCATTAGGCACCTCATTGCCAAAATTTGTGTCAAGTTAAAAAATGTATCAAGGCAAATAAACAGATAGCATGGCAGGTATTCCTTTTAACATTTAGTTAAATTAATAAACCATGTATATACACTGAATCCATGAAGAATTTAAACTTTAACCAAAGATTATAAATGCAGTATAAACACCATACCGTAACCAACATTGAAGCAACCGGCAAGAAATATAGAGATTCAAGTTCATCATCTAGTACTTATAAATAGAAATACAACTTGTAAAAATCAAGTGCTAGAAAAATAAAATAAATACTTTCATTTCTAACGTCAAATTGCCGCTGATATTGGAAGTCATCAACTTCATCTATGATTAGATAACTATATTCATTATTATAAGTTTGCTAGTAATAAAGTTAAAAAAAGCATAAGACAATGCAGGAAAAACCAAACAAACCTCCATAAATTGCCTCCTCAAGATGAATGGTTTTGGAAAAAGCATCCAAGGAACAGAAACAAAAGCCAGAAGCAACAAGAATATCTACGAAAAAAAGAAAAGAAATATTCAAAGGAATTAAGGGAATGCTATTCAATTAGCGGACAAAGACATGACGTAACTCTAACCTGCAATGGTTTCTGGCCCCAAAACAGCTGATTTTCACCAAGGTCATCTGTGGGACTGAGGAACATGTAGATCATCACATGGTATAGGTCAGCTTGGGATCCAGTGCACCATTTGATGACAATGAGAAGAGCAAGATAGCCAAACAGACTATTCAAGAATAAAATTTGGGGGATAAACTGGTATCTGCCAAAGAGATATAACGAAACAAAAAATGATATATATTACGACCTTTAAAAAGAAAAAAAAAATGAACTAACGTGGCACCCACCTTATGTCTAATGAATTCTTGAAAAATTTTGCATTGAAGTAACTCAAGATAATTCCCAGGTTCATCTGAGCCACTCCAAACAAGATGGACATTTTCATCTTCAGAGAATTCAAGAACGGCAACTCTGAGCGACTCCCACGCCAGCTGGGGTCAACACCAAATGGATATGGCTCTCGATATTTTATGAGACCAACTATATGAGCATTACTGATTCAAGAATAAAAAAATGGTAAGTAAACTTTCACAACATAGTTATTTTTCAGCAAATATACACCAGAAAAAGTAGTATATATCTGTCTATTGTATCAACAGGCATAATTATGTACATGAATGGTATTTCCAAGTAGAAAGTTTATGTGAACCAACTCTCACTATAAATAGCTCTGAAAGAAAACTCTAATCAAGCGTGAAAATCAACTTGTGGCAATTCATTGACCCACCCTATTCTCTTTTGTAGTAAATTTGGACGAGTTTTTGGCATTAAACCTGAAATTTCAAGTACTCTTCCACAAGTTTTAAAGTACAAAATACTCAAGGAGTAACTTGAATGCTTAAGGTGATTAAAATAATTGCATGACAAAAAACAGCTCTTGTCCAGTCTCCAAAAAAGATCATGTGCTATAGAAAGATGCCTTGGCCTTAAACTTGCAACTGAGAATCCAATCGCTTCAGTAATGACAAAACCAAGCTCAAAGAAGAAATTGTTTAATTGCATTTCATGTAAAGGCAGGTCTCCAAGAGATATCTCATGGATGAATAAAAATCCTCACACCTATAAGCCTTTCCGTTTCCCTTGTCCATTAAGAATACCTTCTAATGATTAGGTGAAAGTGTTAATAAGGGAATTCTTATATTTTACACTCCCACCAGAAAAGACTAACCATTCCACCTCCTCCCTATCTTGCCTCACCGCTGCTTCCTCTTCACTCACCTCACCCTTTACTATATCCTCCCTACAGTCCATCCTATGCCACCCTCCACACATGGATGAGATTGGTTCAGACAGAGTGTTGTGATGATTAAACTCTCTCTTTCACCAGCTCCAGGTGATGCTGTCTATTATTTCTCTTCTCCACTGCTTAAATATCTTAGATTTTTTAAAGGTATTCGCGCTCAATCCTGAAACTACAGTGAGTTATTGGGGAGACTAGCTGTTTCCATCTCTGGAGTAGAGTCATTCTCGCCACCCTTCCAACAATGACATGTGAGAAAGAGAGTTATGTCTATGATAGATATTCCAAGTGCTTTCAGAATTTTAAATGTCTTTGTGTTATTACTATATAAAAACAGTTAAATGATTACAATGATTTCATTTCATCATTATCCCCTCAGGCAAAGTTAGGAGGAGGTAGAGTGAACCTCCTCCAGGCTCCTATTGTATTTACTCGTCCTGTGAATGCATATGCGAGTTAAAATCAAAATTTCAGCCATACATCTAACAACTCAAGCTCTTTTTTGCAATAATGAAGGAATAAATAATGTGCTACCCAATCCTGGAAAAAGAGATAGCTTAACAAAATAAAATGATCAAAAGAGGATGCAAAATATAAGGCTGATGATCAACATCTAATACTATTACCAGAGCCAGCAAATGCATGAAAAAGATTAGTATTAGTAATTATAGCCGTCTTAATATGCCACATTCAGTTTTCATAAGAACATCAAACAGGGTCATGGCAAAAGTACCTGCATGTCGTATCCTGACATTTATAAGCAGAGTCGCCAAAAATATGAAATGGAACAGAAAAGAATTCATTGTAGATCAAGCCACAATAGATTGAAAACAATGCCATCAAAAGGATCAAGTACCGTCCCCCAAATGCCATTTCCATGAAACTCCCAAGTTTCTGACAAATCACCAGTTTCAAGTTAATAAATCAACTCCCAAAATGTAATTGCTTCCATGTCTAGCTCATCTAGTAAAAACGTATAAAGAACACAAGTAACCAAGAAAGCTGACAATTAAATGCTTGAGTAAAAAGATTTGAAATCTTTAAGCATACAGAGTACAAATTAATTTAGAGTAGAAGAGTTTGCAATTACACAATATCAATCCTATTTTTGCCAGACACAAACAAGGGATGAGAAAAAAATGAGTACAATAGATTCTGAAAGGTATTGAAGTCAAAATGTTTAACTCCACCAATGCTCGTGCATTTAGAATCAGGCCATCAAAATTTTGTTATTTAAAATCACATGAATCACAGTTTAGGATCCATGTCCCAATGCTGTTTTTGGAAGAAGAAGAAGAGTCAAAATGTTTCATCAAGAATCAAGGCAATCATAATAAGTGATGTTCAATGCCCCTAGACAAGGAAACTTTATATTATATGAAAATGAGGACCAGGTTTCACAAACTCTTCAACCATATCCTTGGAAGATCAATGATCAACTGCAGGATAGTGGGAATTTGTATCCTTCCAATAATTCATAATTACAAAATCAATAGACCAGAAAGAGAAATCCTTTCAATTTGGATTTTTATGTAGCATAATTTACTTGGGTAAGTAGCATTTTGTTTTTTTTTTTCAAGAAAAACATAGTATACCTGGCCCCCCAGCTTGCTCTCACGAGCTATTAACACCAAAGATCCCAATAACAAGCATATTCCATGTCCCCAGTCTCCAAACATTACAGCAAAAAGAAATGGAAATGTGATGATAGCATACACACTTGGATTTGCTTCTTGATAATTAGCAACACTGCAGGACAGATAAAAAACCAGAGGATGTAATGCATTACAGAGGTTCAAGGTAAGAACGTCTAACCATAAAGGCATACAAGTGTTTACATAGCCCTCATACAGAGAACACTAACCCATATGCGTCAACAATTTCCTGAAATGCATTTGTAAAGCGGTTAGTCCTGAAATATGTTGGTGGCGGTTCAATAGCGTCCATCATGTGAAATATTATACCAACTTGTGAATTGCTATCAGCTGTTGCACGCTGCAAAGCCTCTTGAATCTATCCAGTAAATAGCAAGAATGAGACCAAGGGAAATATATAAAATTGTTTGAGTTTAAGAAACAGGAAAGTAGCACATGAATTGCAACCTGAGGTTTAGCGAAGGTCGGGCACCAGCCTTCCCCTACCAGACACTTTTTAGTGACATCAAAATTCAGCATATTCAAGGCATCATACACAGCCTTCTCTTTTCTGACCTGCAAAGGATAATAAAAAGAAAAATGATGCATTGTCAACGTTTCAGTCATTATCACCCTGCACTAATTTCATACAATATCTTAAGCATCCATCAAGGAATGATGGAAATAATTTAAAATAACAGTCAGACCATAACAGTCCAGTGTTGCAAGTGTGATCCAATAGAAGCAAGTGCATTGTTCCTGTGACGAATGCCAGCATCTAAAGTAGCATCCAAATCTGAAAGGCTGGATATGACCTGTTGGTGCAGTAAAAAACAATCAACTTCACCATTCAATATGTTGAATTTTGATGTTGATGAAAATTTTGCAACATCGGCTTCAACTTGTTCCAAGTTTTCTTTTCCAAGTAGATGATGCAAGCAAGAAAAGTTTGAATAGGAAGACAGACATACACACCTCTTGAGTTATTTGCCTCCGTTTAGTCATATCTTCAGAAACTGGGTAGCAGTTAGCACCAAATGCTTGACAAATTTTTTGTATTTTAGATTTAGCTTGCTCTCCCGAAAAGAATATTACAAAGACAATTTTCTCTACCTATACAAAAATGTGAAATGTGATTATATTAGAGTAGTCGGATACTAAGCAATTAGTCAAAAAATACATGGTCAGCACAAACTACATACATTGAAACATACCAAATCACATAGTCAAATCATTCTCAAGAAAATTTACCAACATAAATTTTATCGCAATCAATTACAACATTTGGAGTGCCCAATTGTCAATCAAGGCAAAAAACAAGAAAGAAAAAGCAAACATGATGGGTAGTCACCAGCTTCTGACCCACGACCAGAAACAATAAAATCAACCAAAGATTCATCCCTTATCACAAAACCACTGATCAAACAACCATTGGTTCACAGCTCCTACCTGAGCCATGCAATAGGTCATCTTTCTCGAGCCAGGAAAACACCTAAATAGAACATGCTGACATTTTCAAGAAAAAATGATGCAAAATTTTTATAAATCATAATCCACCATCTTCACCCATGTAAAGGACAAAAAAAAATTGCAAGCTTCACCAAGTTCCATATCTTTCAAGTAGTTACTTTGTTAAAGCTTAATTTATCATACAACTAAACTAATGAAGAAAATCAGAGGTATTGGAGCATTGAATAACTGAAAATGACTAACCCTTTCTGAAGTTACTGAATCCATTACACGATCTTCAACTGGTGTTTGCTTGAAAAGCATGTTGCCCCTTGTAGCACGGAACAACATCCTCTCAAATGTTAACGCTTTTGACTTGCAAATAATGCCACTCGTGAATTTTAAATTGGATGTGCTTGAGGGTTCTGATTGCATTTCCTGCCATCAGTTGCAAACAACTCAGACAAATGAAAGGAAAAGACAAAATCTTGTGAAATTAACAGACAAACTATTTACTACCTGCTCGAGTAAAGATGCACCCTCACCATAGTCTTCTTTTCTTGAGAATACATTTTCTTCCAGCTCTCTTTCCTGGCTACTTCCCTGACTCTGAGCTGAAATGAGGAAGCTTCCTGCCTGGAAACAAAAGCATATAAGGAGAGGAGGAAGGCCAAAGGATAAACTAAGACATATATCATGACCTGAAATCCATACAAGCACCTTTAAAAAAATTCTGAGACAGCAATTACTATGAAAAATATCACCAAAAAATATTCCCAGGAAGAGTTTTATTTAAAAGCTGTCCACACAAAATCCAGGATTCATGAAAAAACACTTCAAACCTATATAATATACAATCTTTGACTGATTGCTTCATTGGCTTTTACTTTCATGCATAAGATCAACTGTTCAGGCATTTATTTTCAATTATCATACCCGGACTTTTTCAGTTGGTGGCCAATGAGTATATACATGAAAATTTTTAACCGTAAGCAGCAGAGTAGCACCGCCCACTACAAGTAATCTAATGTTCATCAAAACAGCTATATGATAATTTCATAATAGCATCTGGAAAGAAAATGCATCAAACTACCTTCAACAAAACTAACTTAAATTCAAACAGCTCATTATAGGTTTGCCACAGCTTCTCACTATTGGTGTTCATCTCAAGAAATTCATGTTCATGATCGGATAGCCGAACCTGAAATTAGAAACTCAAAATAGGAATTAGTTTTTTCATGACTAAGATTATTTTGTAAATATTTTCATAGTATGAGGACAACAATAAAACCTATTTTTTATTGATCACCACCTCTAACTCTTCCATGTCAATGTTAGGTTGCAAGGAGGGCCGAAGAGACGTCAACAACTCGGCCTTATTAACTTGATCTTTCAAGAATTTTAACTTTCGGAACATTTCTCCACATCTTTTAACCTGTTGAAGAACTATCAGCAATCTTAAAAGCCTCATTACCTCACTCTCGAACATAGCAGCAACTGACGTAATGTAAATATGAAAATTTCCATCATCTATAATAATGTCAAGTAGTTAATTGCAAAAAGTACAATTCACCAAAATTAATACCTGATTAACGAATGTCCTCTGAAATGGGCTTTTATCAGCATTTAGCTGCAAAACAAAGTTCATAGGAAAAAAGACTTCAGGAGGAATCCAATCAATGGAAAAATAGATTGTTTATTTCATGAGTTAAAGTCGAATTTGTCTTTCAGGAATGTTCTTCACAGCCAATCTCCCAAATTTCTTGTATTTCAGATATTGATAGTCAGATCTCTTCACACCCATAAACGAAAAAATACAAACATGATATAAAATTGCCAGCCTTAATGACTTAAAATCGAATTCGAATTCTGCAAATGATATTATATCCAATTCACCAAAATGTGTATTAATTTGTTATCTACTTAGTCAAATTTACATATCTGACCTACATTACATGGATCAATTTCATAAAACAGGGTATTCAATTATCAGGTGACCAGCCATCACCTCCTTAAGTTGCTCCTACACTTCAAGCAAGGTAGCAAACCAAAATATTTTCAGATTCACACAATCAAAAAATAACTCACACTTCATGAATTAAAATCAAATTTGCCTTTCAGGTGTGTTCTTCATAGACAATCTCCCAAACTTCTTCTATTTCAGATGTTGATGGTCAGATCTCTTCACACCCATAAACGAAAAAAATACAGACATGATATAAAAAGGCAATCCTTCATGAATTAAAATTTTATTTAAATTCTACGCATGATTGCACATCCAATTCACCAATATGTGCATGAATTTGATAGCTACTTACTCACACTTACATATCTGACCAACATTAAATGAACCGAATTCATACAACCGGCTATTCAATTATCAAGTATCCAAGCCCCAATGCCTTACTTTGCTCCAAAAATTTGAAGCAAACCAAAAAATTTTCAGACTCACACATCCTAAAAATGGCTCAAAACTCCAAGACTCACTCTACCACCTGCCACAAACACTAAACACTCCTTCCTCACATCCAGATCCATAATTCCCCACCAAAAAACCACCAAAAAACCACAAAAACACCAAAATCACACAACAACCAATACAATCCACCAAATCGACGCCGATCACCAATCCAGATCGTGCAAAGGAGACAACTTTCCGACACCAGATCATAAAGCAGTTCCCTTTTTCATCCCAAAAAAAAAGAAAATTACAAAAGAGAGAGGAAAGAAGAAGACTGACGTCCTTGAACTGCAAGAGGCCGAGGTCGCCGAGGTAGGTGACGGCGCGGTGGGCACACTCGACGGGGATTATGAGCTGCACCCGGCTCATCTTCTCCGATCGGAG
>JAVDBV010001426.1:12453-44515 GCA_032619315.1 Piper longum
CGGCCGAGTCGGATCGGACTCGGCCGATTTTCTCATCTCTGGTAGGAAATGTGAAAGTATAATCAATTTCAACAAATACTTGGGGAAAAGCAAGCTGAGTTTATTTATGGTTGTTCTATCAGTAAATAGCATGATCCCCAAAGTACTAGATAGCATTGATAGACTTTCATCTCCGAAATATTGGTTTAGAAGTTCAGGAAATTTGACCCATATTGGAACTGATTTTAGTAACTCTCGAGTTGGCTGGCTACCCGGTTGTCATTTTTGAAGAATAAGAGGCCAACCCTCCACTGTTTATGATAAGTGAAGAATGTTCTCACAATCCTCCTTAGAAGAGAACTTGAATAAGAATAAACCATCGGCTTGAGATTACATTTCAAAGGTTCTAGAAAGCTTCTATAATTTTTTCATCATGGTTTGCAACCACACAAAGTGGGGACGTTTGCCTATCACATAGCCAACAAGAGTATTTTTCCATCGCTCGCTCTCTTTGTCAAGTATAGTTTTGGGAATAACAATGGTTGTTTTCCCTCTCAAATCAGCATGAAAGTTTGGGAAAGAGGAAGATGGGTGCTGGTGGAAGAAAATGTTTGCTCACGAAGATTTATTTTAATAATATGGGAACATTATGTCCATTATCATCTTGTTAATAATTGATTAAAAATTGGAGTGATTTCACCCCAGACAATTGTCTTTGATTATCCCACTTGTGGCTTTTGTGTTCATCTTATAACTCATTTTTTGTGCTTCTTAATCAGATCCTATGAATATTCATAATTCCTAACTGTACTAATGTTGGACTAATAATGTCCTTGCTCATCTTATTGATCATCGGATGCAGGTTCAAGTGGCTGATTGTCTGCAATTGTATGTGCTAAATTCAAGTTATATAGCTTTGAAGTGCTTGGAATTTGGAACTAATAAATGAATTTACTTCTTGACTGAATGCTGTTTACTATGCCTATTGGCTAATTGTACACTAAACTAAAGTTAAAAGGCTAGTTTTTGAACAATAGAACATCTGTTGAGAGACAAACTTCTTACTGGATAGTGTAGAATTTGCATTTGATATGAGATAGATAATGTGAAAATACAAATATTCCTGATCACCTTTGATCCTAGCAAATTTACCCCAAATGTCATTTTTCTGCTTTGGGGCTGGATGCTATAAATTATTTCTAATTCCGAATTGCAATAATAGTTAAGTAAGAACGGCCATGCTTATCTTATTGATTACTGCTTGGAACTTGGCAAGTGTCTCTTGTCATGGCTTTTTTTGTGTTTGGTGTGTGGAGCTTGTACATTTATCCTATACTTAACAAGATGCTAATGCCATAAACTATTTCTAACAGTCAGCTCTACACTGCAAGACATCTAAATAAATGGAGGCAAACTTCTTACAACACGGGTCTATGGATTTGATAACCTTATAATAATGTGACATTAAATATCCCCATGTTCGTCTTATTGATCATTGATTGAAACTTAGAGCAATTTGATCTGAGGCAATTGTCTTTGACTATTCCACTTATAGCTTTTTGAGTGTATCTTCTGACTCACTCATCTGCTTCTGGATTAGTTGTGTATTATTCCTAATTTCTAACTGTAAACTACAGGACATCTGACAGGGACAATTTTCCTAATACACATTTTCGCATGCAGAAGCCAGAGGTGTGTTAACCACACAAAATCTTTACATTTGGTCTCCAAAATGGCTGAATATGAGCGAGAAAAAGTTACTGATGATCCAACCTCCCGCCAAATGGTTTACCAACCCATTCTTGAGAAGGGCGTATTCCGTTTTGATTGCTGTGGAAATGACAGGAGTATAGCGTTTCCAAGCTTGTCTTTTGTGGACCCTAAAATGAGAGACACACCCATCATGGGGCATGAAATGCCAAAATATATTCCAACTTTTGAATGTTTACATGGACAGCAGATTGTTACTATTCAGGTCTTGCTTAGAATCTTTCTTTTTGGACCATTTGCTTTGAAAGAAGAATTAATTAATGCATTTATCTTTTCAACTTTTAAGTGTCTTTTTATTAGCTTCCCAGGGGAACCTCGTTTTACGGTACTGGAGAAGTTAGTGGTGACCTTGAGCGAACAGGAAAAAGAGTAAGTTGTTCTACCACCATATTGGGATTTGTAAATTGATGGTTATGACCGTGGTCCTTGCTTTTATTCTGCAGATATTTGCATGGAATACGGATGCCTGGGGTTATGGTTCAGGTACTACATCTTTATACCAATCACATCCATGGGTCTTGGCTGTGCTTCCAAATGGTGAGGCAATAGGGTTCCTTGCTGACACCACACGACGTTGTGAGGTCAAATCCCTTCTATGCTTTCTTTACTTCTTTTTTTTTTGGAAAATAAGAAAGAAAAGCGGCTCATAATGGAAACAGTTAGATCAGTAAAGGGAACACATCTCTCTACAACACTATGAAAAGCACATCGTGC
Source organism: Piper longum (assembly GCA_032619315.1). Taxonomy (NCBI): domain Eukaryota; kingdom Viridiplantae; phylum Streptophyta; class Magnoliopsida; order Piperales; family Piperaceae; genus Piper; species Piper longum. The sequence goes on from JAVDBV010001426.1 coordinate 14,917, forward strand.
GGGCTAATGGGAATGGCTGGTGATTTTGCAAATTATTATATGTTTGAAATCTCAGGTTTAAATATTTTGCATTGTTCCAAATTTTTTTTACAGATTGACCTGAGGATAGACTCAACAGTTAAGATTGTTGCTCCTGCCGTGTATCCTGTTGTTAGCTTTGGACCATTTAGCACACCATCTGCTGTCCTGGTTTCCCTTTCACATGCCATTGGTTAGTTCATCTCACTTCATTCTCGCTGAAGTGTATGATATCTCCTCAGCATTTATGCATCATTGCTAGATATGTTTCCACATTTTCATAATGGTTATGCATTTTTTATTTAAATTGCAAAATGGTAGATATTGATAAAAACTTTTAAATAAAATTTTTGGTTGTTCTTGTTTCTGATGCAAAGTGAATCATCTCAAATATTTTTACATTGCGATTTAGAGGTTGTTGCTAAGCTTTTATCATTTTTATGATATGCCTTTTGGTGGAAATGACATTTTGGTTCCTTTGAGCACATACATATATGGGTTGACGTCTTTCACATCCATGTTTCTCAATATCGTGTCTTGCTTCTTTAGAGGGAGAGTTGACTGTTTGGGCAGTCTTACATAACTAATTAGTTGATACAGAGTGGATTTGAGTGAGGTCTTCCTACGGATGGCAATTCTTGTCGCACTGCTTTACCATTTTACCTTCTTTGTATTTTGTAGTATCTACTCGTCATACATTTGTTTCCCACCCCTCTCCCCTTCATCTGACTAAAATTATTATTATAAATCTAGTTGCATCTCTTTTAAGCAGGTTTACATTATTTTTCCCCTATGACATTCTATGCCTCTATCTCTCAATCATCTGATTATCTTTTTCTCAATTTAGGAACTGTTTTTATGCCTCCTAAATGGTCTCTCGGATATCATCAATGTCGTTGGAGCTATGATTCAGAAGCGAAAGTTCGGGAGGTGAGTGCTTCATGTTTTTCTTTTTCTATCTAGCGTGCATTTGTTTTATTTTGTTTTGTTTTTTTTTTTTTTGGGGGGGGGGGAGGGGTGTTGTGGGGGACTTTTAAAATTTATAAATTGGAAGGAAGCTACAGAACTGTTTCAAAATGGTATGCCAAGGATTTTGATGGTTTGATTTTTAGAGTAAATTTTCATATGCCTGCTGTCAATGTTTTATTAGAGGACATTTGTCTTGTGTTCCAAATTTTAACTTCATTCATTGATGCAGATTGCTGAAACTTTCCGAGAGAAGAAAATTCCTTGTGATGTTATATGGATGGACATCGACTACATGGATGGATTTCGGTGCTTTACTTTTGACAAAGTATATGATTTTCTAACCATCCGTAATAAGTGTCAGCTAGGTTCTGGTAGACTGTGAAACCTGGATTGCTTAATTACAAAGTTTTGACTCATATCTTTAGAAGGTTGCATTTTGGTCACATTCCTTACTTAATTCTGAAGATGTATCTGTGGAAAAATATGCTAACTATTTCTAGGTAGTTACCTAAGCGCTTACAGAAATTCTCTTACAATTGGGATAATAGTTTTTAGAATCAAGTTTTCTCTTATCAAAAAATATGTTTAAGGGAGGTGAAATGAATTTATCTCAGAGCTTGTTAAAGTTGATTTTTACCCTGATTTTCATGCTTTATTAAACAACAATCTTTTATTATTTATTTTCTGCAATAATTTCAATTTTGATATTTACATGGAATTTTGAAGCATCTATCTTGCATAAACAAATATTTGATTCCAAAAATGTCAATTTGGGTATCTAATCTATAATAAAAAAAAATATTAGTATCCTGACATGGCTAGCTATTTTTGTGTATGTCCTGCATCACTTCTTCAGTGGGGACATCATACATTGATGGACACACCATTGTTATGGTGTTAATTCTGTTGCATTTTTGCTTATCTGAGTAGTTGTTTATGTATGACTATCTGTTTACTAATAAACACTTTATGCCTTCAGAATCGATTTCCAGATCCTAAATCCTTGGTAGATGACCTACATAATGATGGCTTCAAGGCAATTTGGATGTTAGATCCTGGAATTAAATATGAAGATAATTACTTTGTATATGATAGTGGCACAGAAAATGATATATGGATTCAGAAATCTGATGGAAAACCTTATGTTGGTATAAATTACTAGTTCAAAAGGCTTATCTCTCTTCTTGTCTCTTCATATCTTGTTTTTGTCTTTTTATGTCATTTATTACCTGTCATGTTTCAACCATTATGTAGGTGAGGTATGGCCTGGGCCTTGTGTTTTTCCCGATTTTACGCAACACAAGGCCCGCTTATGGTGGGCTCAGCTAGTAAAGGATTTTGTTGCTAACGGTGTTGATGGCATATGGAATGACATGAATGAACCGGCGGTATTTAAGGTGCCCTCACCTCCACTTTGGTAATTGACAAATGGTCTTTTCAACAATTTTTTGTTATTAACGTATGTTCCATTCCTTTCTCCAGTCTGTGACAAAAACAATGCCTGAGAGTAATGTCCACAAGGGTGACGCTGAACTTGGGGGTCACCAGGATCATTCACATTACCATAATGTATTTCTTGCTAAAATTTGGGAATTTTTTTCTTTTTAACAGTCATGAAATAGATATGATTGTATTGGATTATTCTAATTGGCATTTTTTTATTAATCATGTATTTTTTAAAATTCTTACCTGCATGTTAGGTTTATGGCATGTTGATGGCCAGGTCAACATGTGAAGGAATAAAAATGGCAACAGAAAATAAGCGACCCTTTGTGCTCACAAGAGCTGGGTTTCTTGGTAGCCAAAGGTATGCTGCAACCTGGACTGGTGATAATCTTTCAAACTGGGAGCATCTCCATATCAGCATATCAATGGTGCTTCAGCTGGTAAGTTTGTTATTCTGTCTCTATGGTATTTAAGGCTGTTGTTGATTCACGTTTTTTATGTTCATAACCGTAAAAGAGCATCCTATGACTTGAATCTAATATCCCTTTTATTTACAATATTGGACTGATAAACAATTTTTTGCTGATACATCTTGGTTTTGTCTTCTATGATGTGCGTGCATTTGGCGGTCAGGGTCTCAGTGGCCAGCCACTATCAGGTCCTGATATTGGTGGTTTTGCTGGAAATGCAACACCAAAATTATTTGGAACATGGATGGGGTTTGGCGCAATGTTTCCTTTCTGCCGAGGACATTCTGAAAGTCGTACTGCTGATCATGAGCCATGGTCATTTGGAAAAGAGGTTAGATACTGATCACCAAATGGGTTGAAATTCTGCTTCAGCTTACTACTCTGCTGATAAACGCTTGCTAAATATGAGTATTGATACATAAACGAAGTCACGGTTTGTTGCTTGTCAATTATGTAATCAGTTTGTTCTAGGAAGTTGACTTTTTTATTGTCTACTGCATGTCCAATGATATTTATGTAATCTTGTTTGTGATTAATAGTTTCTTATATATATATATATATGTATATATATATATATATATATATATATAAACTTCTAAAAGAAAACATTAATTGCTGTTGTTTCAGTGTGAAGAAGTATGTCGTCTGGCATTATTGAGAAGATATAGGCTTTTACCACATATCTATACACTTTTCTATATGGCTCATACAAGAGGGACGCTTGTTGCTTCTCCTACATTTTTTGCTGGTTTGTCATCAACCCCCATAGAACTTGGTTCCCATACATAGAATTTTCATAGTCGACTTGGAGAGTTGATTAGCAAACATTAATGGAGGAATGTGTTGCGCAGATCCAAAAGACCTAAGTTTGAGGACAACTGAAAATTCCTTCCTGTTAGGCCCACTTTTAGTCTGTGCAAGGTACTGCTCAAGTGTATATTGGTGCTGATATGTAGTAAATCCATCTTTGAGATGACAATAAGATTTTAATTAAATTCCTAACAGAAATCATAGATTTCTGTATCAGCACTTCTCGTGACAAAGGATCAGATCAATCACAACCACTGCTTCCTCGAGGATTATGGATGCGGTTTGACTTTGGCGATCCACATCCTGTATGAATTTCTATTTGATGGCTACATTTAGCGGCTACATGATATTTTGTTATATCTTAAAAAGTAATTGATGGTGTTAATTGATCCAGGATTTACCCACTCTTTACCTTCAAGGTGGATCAATTATTCCTGTGGGACCTCCTCTTCAACATGTTGGTGAAGCAACACTAACTGATGACTTGCTTCTAATCATTGCCCTAGATGAAAACGGTAATATGCAAGACCACTGCAATTTTTTTGATTTGTTGTCTTTCAAATAATTTTATCTAGTTAGTGAAATTGCTGTTAAAAATTTACTATACTTCTTTGGGTTGGGAACTATTTTCTATAATAGTGGTTGTTCTTCTATGGAGATGGTAAGTACTAAAATTGAATTCGAATATTTAAAAAAGACTTATGGCCCTGCTGCATTGTTAGAGACTTATTACGACCTTATGGTGAGACCCTATCTGCCATCATGCTTGGGAAACTTATATTAATAAAGGTTATTTAAGGTTTTCTATTGGCTTAAAGCACCTCTGTATTTTCTTTTAGTCGTCGTCATCTTCATCTTCATCTACCTATTACTCTAAAGGGTGTGGGGGGCATGGACCCTAAATTAGGATCCATGCAATTACTAATGGCAAAATTTTTTATGGCCTGATGTCCTTCCTAACACCAACACTCCTCCTTTATCTGGGTTTGGGACCGGCAATGCAGAAGCATTGGCGGAGTTTCTATTCTTTTAGTATGAGACGAATATTCTACAGATTATATGTTAATCTATTAAGCTAAATTTTATTTCCTCTTAAAGGTAGAGCAGAAGGGGTACTTTTTGAGGACGATGGTGATGGATATGACTTCAATCAAGGTGGCTATCTGTTGACCTATTATGCAGCTGTGCTTATATCTCCTGTTGTCACTGTGAGGGTTTCCAAAACAGAAGGGAATTGGATACGACCAAAACGCCGCGTATGTGCACATTTATTGTTGGGTGATGGTGCCAAGGTAATGCATACAACTCATGGGAAATTGTTGGTAGATAGATTTTATACTTTATGTTGATTAATAATTTTCGTATTGACTGCTCTTGAAGGTTGTGGCAACCGGTATGGATGGAGATGAACTGCAAATTAGGCTGCCTTCAGATTCTGAGGTCTCAAACTTGATAAGTGAAAACAATAATCAGTACAAAGTTCGCCTAGGTACGCATTATCTTATAGTATTTTGGCTTCAGGCATTACCATATTCTTGTTTGATATAGGGTTTAGGGTTTATAGTTCTATCTATTTGGCTTCACGCATTACCACAGCTGATATCTCCACATATTTGTCTTGTGCTGTATTACATAGAAGTATCATCCATGTTATTGTGACTTTAAAAATGTTTTTTATACTCTTTTTTTCAAACTATGAGATCATAAGAAATACAACCTTCTGGTATTGTATATGATTCAGAAAATGCCATAAAGATTCCAGACTTGGAAGACTTTCCCGGACGAAGGGGAACAAAACTTTCGAAGACTCCTGTTGAGCTCAAGAATGGAGATTGGGCACTTAAAGTTGTGCCCTGGATTGGTGGAAGAATAATCTCCATGTTTCATCTACCCACTGGTAATTGCCAGAAAATTTTTCTGGTTCACATTCACTTGACACTTAAAAATGCCAGCCTTTACCTTACGATTCTTTCATCTGTTTGAGCTGCTTTGCTTTCACCAGACTGCCAACACGATTTGCATCCAATTCTTATTTATGCAACGTGTTAATTAAAAGTTTTTAACCAAAGAGCAAGATCTTTGCATCAGGGTCTCAGTGGCTTCAGAGCAGAGTTGAAATTGATGGCTATGAAGAGTACAGTGGGGTTGAATATCGTTCTGCTGGATGCACAGAGGAGTACATAGTGGCGAAGTGAGTTGATCGTTATCTATTCTGTAGAATTATTCACTGTTCATTCATCACTGCTGATGGAAAATTTAAATTGAATTAATTGAATTTCGTATTATGTAAAAAGCTTGAGACTCTGTCTGAGTTAATGCAACTACAATTAAGCGTATTCTTTAATTTCTTTTGCTAATGTAGAGTTGGTAATCCTCTTCGTATTCTTTTGTGAACCTGTTTTTGTAAATGTAGGAGAAATCTTGAACAAATGGGAGAGGAGGAATCACTTATTCTAGAAGGTGATATCGGTGGTGGATTAGTTCTTGAACGCATTATTAGTATTCTGAAGGATGACCCAAAGGCTTTGTGTGTTGCATCTCGTATCGTTGCTAGGAATGTAGGTGCTGGTTCTGGAGGTTTTTCAAGGTCTCTCAGAGTATCCTGTTAACTTGTTACTTTGGCATTTTAAAACAAAGATATATGGGTTTTATAAACCTCTATGATCAATTGCTTTACTTTTCAAATGATACTTTCTAAAGGCTAGTGATATAACTCCTGACTTCAGGTTGGTTTGTTTGCGTGTTCATCCAACATTCACGCTCTTGCATCCTACAGAAGTTTTTGTTGCATTTATCTCAGTCGCTGGGGTCAAGCAAGAGTTTTGGCCAGAATCTGGGGAACAAGTTCTTGAAGGGGATCTTCGACCTACGGGTACCTTTTCTTTCAACCTGCAGTTGTAATTAAAAAAACATTCCAAAACCTTTCCTCAGCGAAAATAAAAAAGACCATCTCTTCACGTTGTCATCAAAATTATTTTCTTCTTCATTGGTCAGGGGAATGGATGCTCGTCGATAAATGTTCAGGCCTAGTTCTTGTTAACTCATTCGATGTGAACGAAGTTAAGAAGTGCCTGATACACTGGGGAACTGGTACACTCAACATGGAGCTATGGTCAGAAGAGAGACCCATTTCGAAGGACACCCCACTCTCAATCTCTCACAAATATGAGGTGAGACCCATTGCCTAGTTACAAGGCTCTCCCCTCTGGAAGCTGCAATAATAATGATTCAGCAATTTCATCGCCTAGTTACAAGTGCTGGAGCTGAATTGACATTAACAGGCCTGTGCTCATGTACTGCAACAAACCAATAATTTCTTCAATAGCAGCCAAATAAGATTGCAGAGAATACTGTGCTTTGCATCTGGCCTTCCCTTGTTTATTTAAAAAAAACTCCGTCGTATTCTCTTGTATCATTTGCTAGAAGTCATCAAGATCTACTGCTGAAGCGGTTTCTAGTCGAACCGAAATCTCCTCAGGTGTACCTCTTTTCAGTAATTTTGTGACCCATTTTCGATCATTTTGTAGATATTGAAGATATTTTCAGGAATTTTTTGCTGTATCTTGAGGGGGCATTGACATTGGTGGCTGCATCGAAATAACCTCCCCCCAAGAGATATCGGTTCTTTCTAGGGCATGTTGTTCCTTTGCCTCCTTATGGGTCGGCCTTAGTTTTGTATTTGATAAGATAATAGTTGCGTGCTAAGTTCATATCAAATGAACGTCTTCTGGCCAACAGAAAAGCATATCTTATCCCCTAAGACTAATCTTATAAATTAATGGACAGAACATTCCTGCCCGATCATTAAAACCAAATTAGTAAAATGTAATGTGCGAATACAGTATAGCATGTGGTTTGCACTAGCTTAGTTATATTCGAAGAAACCAAAATCTGTGTGTGGTGTTATGGACACCTGTTTTCACCGGAACAAACCTGTCGTCTGAATCTCGCCGGTGGTTTTTTAACTACGCGTTACCACCAGTTGAGCAAGAGGACGCATTCGTTGGGCTGGGCTGTTAAAAGTCCATTGCTTGTGAGTTACCACCAACCTTGTTGATTTCAATATTCAAGCACATCCTTTGTTTGAACACGTCATTTTATCATATCCTCGCCATATACAAATACATACTGTCTAGGTTTCTTTTTCTCCATTGTTCTTCACCATGTCTTTTCGAGTCGTTCCTCCTCTGCAGACCTTGAAGCCCCACATGTATCTGCCCCTTCCGGCAACCACAACACTAGAGTCCAGCTCAACTAATGAGAAAGGGGTCAGCCCTGATGAGGAAATAGTAGAAGACTTGTTCGGACATGGGCCTTGTTGGGACATCGACAAGCTGGGTTGGCTCAAGTCACAGATAATCGGAGACGAGGCTGAATTCGATTCCCCTTTTGGGCGTCGTCGGATCACCTACTCCGACCACACGGCAACCGGCAGGTTCCTCCAGTGTGTCGAGGACTTTTTACAGAAGGAGCTACTCCCTTTCTACGGTAAATACTCTTTTGCTCGACCTGTCCATCACCTTCTCATCTGGATTAGAGCATGAAGTTATCAAGAATATTAGTGTCCTATTACGTGAATAAATAGATTCTATACAAAGTAATCCTCATCTCATAAAATTAACATTTAAATTCTAATACAAATTCTTAGTTTTTAGAGTATGAAGTGCACAATATATAACCTTACATATGGTATTTTCTATTTTTTTTATGTGTAGGAAACACACACACATTTGACAGTCACGTAGGCCTTCACACCACCAATCTCATGCAACAAGCCTCATCCTACGTCAAGGCTTGCATGGGCGGTGGGCCCAACGACGTCCTTATATTTTGTGGGGCCGGGTCTACCCAAGCAATCAAGCGTCTACAAGAAGTGATGGGCCTTGCCGTACCCTCCATCCTAAGATCGACGGTCATCGGCTCTTTGGTCCCCACCGAGAGATGGGTCGTGTTCACGGGCCCATTTGAGCACCACTCCAACCTCCTCTCCTGGCGCCAAAGCCTGGCCCAGGTCGTCGAAATTGGGCTCGACGAGATGGGCCGAATCGACATCGACACCCTTAAATGGGCCTTGCGACGCCCCGAGTTCCTGGGCCGGCCCAAATTGGGCTCCTTCTCCGCATGCAGCAATGTGACGGGCCTACACGCAGACACTCGGGCCCTGGCCCGGCTGCTGCACGACCATGGGGCCCATGCGTGCTTCGATTTTGCCTGCAGTGGACCCCACGTGGACATCGAGATGCGATCGGGGAGATCGGACGGCTACGATGCTGTGTTTTTGAGCCCCCACAAGTTTTTGGGCGGACCAGGGAGCTCAGGTGTGCTGCTGATGAGTGAGAACCTATACCGATTGAGAGGAGCCCCCCCTTCCACTAGCGGCGGGGGCACCGTCCTCTACGTTAATGGATTCCAAGAAGAGGTACGTTTTAACAACTTAACAAAATCTAGACATGATGTCATGCGCCGGTGGCTCTAATTTTATAAATTGACGGTCCAGTCCGTAAGTTGAATAATAGGGTAAGTTATAATGATCTAATTTCTTAAAGATGCACCTTAATTTTAAAATCAAATTCGCCTTCAAGACATACTACAATGACCGGGTTGTATTACTTTAAAAATAGTATCCTCTCGGTTCTAATGTTCCCAAATCCCACAAAAATGATCGATCAAACATAAAGCAAACCACCCTACTTGTCATTTCCTGACACGGCAAGCTTCGATTGAAGGACACCGTCTACTGCGAGGACGTGGAGGAGAGAGAGGACGCGGGCACGCCGGCCATCATGCAGAAGATCCGGGCAGCCACGGCCTTCCGGGTGAAACAGTACATAGGTCAGGAGCTCATAAAGAAGAGGGAGGTCTGGCTAATGGACCGGGCCATGGAGAAACTTGACATCGAGCCCAGAATCAGGATACTGGGCCGAGATAGTTGGGCCTCTCGGCATCAACCCATCGTTTCCTTCCTGCTGTATCCAATTGCAGAGCAGAAGAAGCACCTGCATTGCAGGTTTGTGACCAAGTTGCTGAACGACTTGTTCGGCATCCAGGCCAGAGGTGGCTGTGCCTGCGCGGGCCCCTACGGCCATGCACTGCTCGGCATTGGTCGACCTCAGGCAGCTGCTATCCGAGCTGCCATCCAATTGGTAATGCTGCCTTCTTGTAATTTTGCGAAGCCCTAACCAACGGATGGAGTCGATTAATTAGCCGGATTTTGTTTTTGCAAACATTCAGTTAAAGAGTAGATGATATCTACATTGGTGTATTTGACAGGGATACGATGGGGTGAAACCGGGGTGGACGAGGATCAGCTTCAGCTACTATACAAGCGACGAGGAGATGGAGTTCGTGGTGGAGGCAATCCTCTTCATGGCCAGGTTTGGGCACCGGTTTTTGCCACTCTACAGCTTCAATTGGAGAACTGGCGAGTGGTCCTTCGCTGTGGCCGAAGGATACATGGACAATCACCGGAGCTGGATGAGGCAGAAGATAGAGGAACAGGTAGGAGGGCAATGCTCAAGCAAGTACAAGGATTACATGATGCAAGCAAGGCTTTTGGCAGGTGCGTTGCCAGATCCCTCTTCCCAGGGAACACAACCTCCAGAAGAAGTCGATCCCCAGCTTCTGAATTTTATCTTCTAAAAACTGGCACATTGAGTTTGGGATTTACATTTTTCCAGGTTGAAATTCAAGGAAGACTTCCAATTAAATAACAAATTATTGTTGTATATTGAAGGAAAAAAAATTAGAGAGACAGAAGTTATATCTTTTTCAAAGGAATTTTTAACTTGACATTTCCTACATATATCTTGCCATTCACATCTTCCAAGCCTTTAGTAACATTTGACTGTTTTAGACGCTGTTTATTCACAATAACTAAATTAGAATCCCCTCGAGTGTGCCTTTAGTAAGTTGTTGAAAGTAGTTTTTTAACATCTGTTCACATGAATGAACTCTTGTTGTACATACTCATAAATATTTACCATCTAAAATTACGAAAATTAATGCCATAAAAGAATAATCAATGATTATATAAAAAAATTTACCTTAGGGTAGTTGAATATTAGACTTTCAACAAAGTAAAAATTGATTTGCATGGTCAGCTATGATATTACATGTAATTACCTACCCATTTCGAGCCATGAGTTAAATGTCACAATACAAAACTAAGTATCTAGTAAATTAATTTTTTATTAATTTATCAACATCGTAAATAAACCCATGACGTAAAATTCTTTTAAAAAATGTCAATTTAATTCATACGTAAAGAATTAGTTAAAATTTAAATTCTAAGTCATGTCATGCAAATAATCTAGAAGTATAACAACTAATGAGAAAAACCAAAAGTCTAATAATATAGTCCTCTATCTATCCCTACTATACCCATACTTCCATACTTATACTTGCAGAGGCAATTCCACGTTAATGATAAAAAAATTTAGTCATATAATGATAAGAAATAATCTAATATATTTTAAACATTAATCATTATCAAGAAATATTAAAACATGTTATCAACTACTTGGACTCTTAAGGATGTCAATATTTATCAACCCATAAATTAATAATTAATCATATATAATAGCGAACAAAATATTAAGATGGATAAACCAATGATAATTCTTCAAATGATTAAAATATACTAATATATAAGCTATATATATTTTAATTAATGAATTAATAATATAGTTTATGTCTCATCACCATAAACAATAGTTAGAATTATAAGCCATTTTATAACTTATTAATTCGGCAAAAAATAAATATAATAATTTATGCATTTGCTAAAATTAATTTATGATTCTCATAATAAAGAATAATTATAAGTAGATAAATTAATAAGATACAAAACTAATACCTTATTTATTAAATAAAATTTTAAAATGATACTTATATAATAGTTATATTATACATATAATATAATGGAGCAACTAATATCACAATCATTAATTTAAACATTATATTTAATCAATTATTATATTATTCTCAAAGTTTTATTATATAACATTAATACTGATCTACATTGCCTAAAATAGGGAGAGAAATATTAATTGGTTAATTAATATCAAATATGTATAAGTTAACAAGTACTATAATGCTATTACCAATTTAGCTACAACTTAGTTAATTAGGCACTGAACATAGTTTTCTTTTATATAGTCATTGACTCACATAAAAACACAAACCAAGACATACAAAATAGTTTGTTAATTAAATTGATCTAGAGGTTAACACATGATGGCAAGTAATAATTAATTACATCAGAATTAAATATTACCAATTTGTAAAATATAAATTTAATAAATAAAATAGAATTATCATAGTCAATATTCAATATAATCCCAATATTAATTTACATACTGCACGAATCATGAATTAACGTAAATAATATTTATCATAATACAAAATAGTAATAATATTAATGTTAATTTATATAAATATGGAAATTAATCATATTACTAATAAGCAATAAATACTAAGCAAGATGATTTGTTTAATTCACAAAACAACGAGAAGTAGAAAAATAAAATAAGATAGAACATCAAAAAGAAAAATAGGTGTAGTTTCCACCCAAAAATTCACCTAATGATGTGTAAAAATAAGAAATCAAACAAATCTTTATAATCAAAAGAAAAATAAAACAAAGAGATGCATGCATGAAGAATAGAGAAAATAGAGAAAAAAAACACATAGAGGGAAAAGAAAGAATGGGAAGATACGCCAGAAAGAAGGGAGAGGAGACGAAGAAATGGCGATGGAGAAGAAATGAAGACTCACCCAAACGGTTTTAATGTGCCTACTAACTCTCTTAAAATCTCCCCTATATTCGCTAATGTCCAATCACCCTTATCTATTAAAATCTTCCCCATATTCTTTAACGTTCAATCATCATTATCCACTCACCGCTCACAACTCACAAGACCTAATTTACCCAATCTCTATAAAAACTCTATTACCTAATAACCAAAATGGCTAGCCGTATCGATTAACCCTAAATATCCATAGCAGTTACTTGGTTGATCTAAAAGTATTAATAAATTTTTTCCTTATTATTATTATTATTATTTAATAAGAATTAACTAAACAAGATTTCGAAGACAAAAATTTAATTAAGTAATATTTAAGACTCGTTCCAAAAATTAAGAAACTTAAAATAAAATAAACTAGAAATTTTCAGGGTTTTACAAATATGGTTAACTACTTTTAAAGAAATGATTTGACACACTATGTTACACTTTAGGTCGGGTCATTATAATATATCTTTAAGGTTGATCACAATTTATATCTAATATATTAAATTATTATATTTTATTTTATTATTCAATGAGAGTTTATGTATATAATTAAAATATTTCCATTATAGGTTGCGCATTGGGCAACATCTTGCTTAGTATGTATTAAATTAAGATCTTTTATATTAGTGGAGGTGCAATCTTTAGCTTAAGTTAATCTTTATTTTTTTTAAAAAAATGAGTTGTTACCTATGCTAATTTTGGGATATATTCAACAATGTGTCTAAACCTATAGTTCAAGGAAATAAATTCCGATAAGAAAATTTCTTAAGGTAGATAGATGGTAAGATGTCCTTAATATATTTCATACCAAATACTAATTGATATGTTTATGCATATTAATAAGTGTGAACTTATGATATTCAACTTTAGTTAATCATTTTGAAGGATTCTAATTTGGCTGGCCATTATAATTATAATTTGGAAGATACCATTTATGTTTCCTTCAATAAACTATTTATACATTTAATTTAAATTTTTTGGGATACTTGATGGCGATTGAGCTAACTGATAATCGGTTAGATGTTAAACTAGCTCTTTATAAAAATAATTTATTGTTTGTTTGAGTGTGTTTTTTGAAAAATGCTCATGTACATATTTTTTGTGTTAAACTCAGTATACTAATTTAAAAATAGATGCCCTAAAAGCACTTACAAAGGTACATCACACACGCATTTTAGAAAAAGATAGACACAACAATATAACTGAATAATTACGAAGACCATTAAATGTAAATCTCCAAAAAAAATTCCACTAATAATTTAGCATTTCTAAAGAAATTGAAAAAATAAAATAAAAACAAATAAATTTAGAAGACATCCTTCTCTCTATTAAGGGGTGGTTAAGTGAAGGATTTACCACTATTGCATTATCTTCAAAAGCGTTTCCCTTGTCATTAAGAGGAGGATCGCTCTCAATGGCAGTGAAAATGGCCTTGACAATAGGGTTTCAATCACAAAATTTCCTAAATATAAAAGAGAATGGAATGAACGCTAGGTGAAGAAAATCATCTTTAATAAGCTTGAGATATATTTCACATCTTTAAGAACAAACAGTAAGAAAAAATTGAAAAGATGATATCAAAACATTGTTAAATGGCAATGGGTACTCAAAATCGATCCTTGACTAATACTACTTATAGATGGTGAAGAAAGTGAGAGGACGTAAAGAATTGGGAAGGAGTAAAATTAGTAAGAAATAAGAATCAGTAGGTTAAAGCCGGAGTTAGAGTGACTAATTTCTTAATTGTGCCATTATATTTTTAACCTTAAAGCCAAAGTGGTTATAAGAAAATAGGATAAAACCCAAAAGTAGTTACATACCTAAAAAATTGAAAACCACTATTAGTTCTTTTAAATACCTAGTTTTGTGGTTTCATATTGTTTATAATTATATAGAGGGGTGATAAAGTAATAAAGTCGCTTTGGCCGAGTGGTTAAGGCGTGTGCCTGCTAAGTACATGGGGTTTCCCCGCGAGAGTTCGAATCTCTCAGGCGACGTTTTAACCTTTTTTAGGGTTTTTTTTAAGCATACCTTATTTTATGATTAACATATAATAATTCCTAGCAAAAATACATACACGTCAGTTATGTACCACTTCCTGGTGTGGCCACGTTAAGTACTGCCTGCTTATATCGTCTACATGTTATACATACACATGGAAAAAACAATCGTTCATTAAAAATTCCATATGCAGGGAAGTATATCATTCGATTGAAAGAAACCATCACTACATACAAATTGTCTTGGCCCAACCATCGTTGAGACCTGTTTAAATAAAACATTTTTATTTTAAAAAGTGTTTTAATAAAATATTACAACATGGGGACTTGTAATTTTTGCCTATAATTGAAGTTACATATGATAATACAATGCACTTTCGTCGCTATTCTTGCAATTGTAATTCAAACAAACAACTAACATAAAACAAAGCATGCAACCGTTCATCAAAATTCATTGTAAGTTGGCATTTTGAGGAGTTGAAACTCCCAATATATGTAATTTAAACAAATGAGAAGTTATATATTTTGGGCTTATATTCAAACAAAGATAATATATTTATCTCTATATTAAATAATATGAATCAAATGCAACCCACTGTACACTAATTAACATGGCTAGTCTCACAAAATTGTAAACTTGTTAGCTTCTTTTTTTATTGTATTTATTCTTTAGCTTGGTGGCATTTGCAGCAATTACTGAACAACTAGCCTCCGAAGATGATCCAGAAAAACCTCCAGACTAACATCATCTGTGAAGACAATATCCCCTTCGGGATTTGCACGGCTATCTGATATTCTCCAAATCGGGAGCATAAGCGTATAAGTGATCGGTACAACCACCTGACTGAATCAAATTCAGCCTGCAGAACACCAGTCAATTAGACCACAAATAATTAACAATACATCAATCACTAAACATATGATGTAATGCAACTTCAGGTATTAATGTAGGATCCATAGGGTCGATAACCGAACCAAATATGCAGAGGAAAAAAAAAATCCAATTCTTACCTCAGGATCCATTTTAAACGAGACATGACCACTGCAGCAGCTTCTTGATCAAATCCAGCTATCAAATCCTGAATAAGAGAATTCTTCTTTTAACTAAAAAATTATTGATGAAACTGAATCCACTTGTGCAAGAATGTGTACCATCCGAAGGTGATTCAAATTAGCAAAAGGAAATGTGGAAAAAGCAACTTCACTAAAATTCTATGAAAAAGATGAAAATACAATAAGTTTATTTGCTCTTTGAAATTAAATCAGCACACCAATGCGGCAGTTATCACGGTAATTTCTTGCACTTAATTTCACAATACTTGTTTTACAAAACTTAATGCTAAACTGCAATTGAAGATCCTTAAATGAATAATTTACTAAAGATAATCTATAAAAAACAAAGTTGCAAGAGATCATCGGCAGAGAATCATCAAATGTCAGAAATCAACATTATCTGATAACAATTGATAATTCTTGAGCCAACAATAAACTAAAAATACTAGCCCCTTACAAATCACAACCAACAAACCATTAACAAAAGATAGTTGACCTGTAAAATGCCAGGTCCCGCAACCCATTTTCTAGAAAGAGTCGTGACACGAAGCCGCATTTGACCATTCCCATGCTGGAAACTGCAGAAGATTATTCAATTTTGTGAGAAACATCATGATAGTTGTACCTTTAAGGAAACTTGCATTGAAAGCACAAGTCTGCATAGGCTAAGGAACCATTCTATGCTAAAAATTGAAAATAGTATTGATTGCTTGTGGGCTGACCATATGCATCTGAATCATCCTTTTTCACAATGTCAAATACCAAACACAAAGAATTTGCCTTATACACATCTTCCATGCAGTTGTACCACCTTGGCAAAGATCAGTTTCAGAGCACAATGGAGATTTCTGTGCAAAATAGTTCCAATCAAAAGATATCAGGTTAGTACAATTTACAATCATTCTTAAAAAAATCGACTAAACAAGAACATAAGAAAAAACAATGTTCCAAAAAAAAGACATCAGGCTAGTACAATTTTTTTACAATCGTTCTTAAAAAAGCTGACTAAGCAAGAACATAAGCAAAAACAATCTGCAGATTACCTCTATTTTCGAAGTAAACAAAAAAAAACAAATAGCAAAAACAATCTGCAAATCACCTTGTTAAGAGACGAACATGGACCAATAACACATTAAACTTTGACATCCTTTGAGCAGTTAACTTAAAAAATTCCGCTGCAAGTGCACATGTAAGAAGGCTCATCAGCACAAAGAAGAACCACTAGAAAATTATAGGACAAAATCAGAAAAAGGCAAAGCCAAAGAGAGATCGTAGATGCATTAGATATCCTTTTGTGTTGAAAGTTCAATTTTCCATAACAAACTAAGGCAAATATTTATGTTATCATGCTGTCCCCAAATAAGTCAAATAATTTTAATGTTGCAGTCAATTTTTCTAATAAAGTCTTATATTTCATCATCAGCATCACCAAAAATTGTCCATAAAACATTCTATTAGGCGTCATATTCAATGTAAATGATGATTAAATCTAAGTCATTTTACGTTTAGCCAGCATTATGGTATTTCCAAACAGTAACAAATTAAAAAAAAGGGAAGAAATAGGCCATAGAATGAAATCTAATCAACAGCTTGAAGATTAGTAGAAACAGATTGTTAATGAAGAAAACTTTTCTAGTTCAATAGCATTGTTAATTTGCTGTTAATTCTTCTTCTTCTTCCTTGAAGATAATGAATATCCTAGAGGTGCAATTTGCATCTTCCCTCTAGCTTTCCTTGTATGTTTGCACCATTAGGTAGAAAAACACACAACACTTAGATGCCTATATTATACCACTCAGTGCCTCTCTTAATATCTTTGAAAAAGTAACATGAAATGGTTTATACCAATCAAGCATCTAGTTAGTTGATTAAAAGAAAAAGACATTTTTTTTCTGTTCTATTGGTAAGATAATAACCCCCTCAGTAAAACTTAAATACAGGCAGGCCACTCTGTTCCAAATACACCATATCATTTATTGATACATCAGTTTAGTATTTCAATTGCCCGCTTTCACTACGGAAAACATTGTAAAAAGAGTTTGCCACTTGTTTCATGAACGATGACCAATGAATGAGTAATTTTCATAGAAGCTCAATATCATGAGAAATTAGAAAAGCGTGCAAATCATAATAAAAAGTAAAGTGGGTGTTGAACTGTAATCAAAGGTAACAACTTTGGAGGAGAGATAGGAATACAGACTTTTTGAAGGAACTACATTTCTAGCGGGGAAAATTGGTGCCAACCTAACTTACTCGTGTGCAATCAACCCTAAAGGTAATTGATCGTCCCCACTATTTTTGTGTACAGAAACATGTCTGCTCATAGTAGATAAACGGAAGGAAGTGGTTAAAATGCAAACCTATATTCCATATTCAAAGATTCAAATGCGAGGTTTCTGTAAAGAATGAATGGCAACCTGGATTTGCACAATGAGAAAGATAAAACATAAAATATAAAATATAAAAAATAGAAAAATAGAAATCAAGTTCTTACTTACACGGAGACAAAAACGTGTACAAACCTGGTCAAGAGCACATACAAACGCATCCAACAGATGCCCTTGATTCACTAATTGCTTTGAAAGCCCCTCATAAAACTTAACAGCTTTATGATAATAAGGAGCTGAATGTTTATCCAAGTCCTTGTGAGACCGTATTGGTTCCGACAGGTTCTTTGACATAATCTACAAATAAATTCATGATGCACGAAGCTATCAGATGAGGCCTAAAATGCTTTTGGTCATTGTAACTTCATCAAGCTCTGTAACATAAAGATCATGCCAGTACAGTTTCAGCTCAAAAAATGAATCACATTACATAATATTATTATGATTTTTTCATATACACAGTTTGTTAATTATGCATAGAAAACGGATAAGAAAAGACAATTAAAAGTGGAAAAAACAGATCAAAATGCTAAACCAACAAACTTCATCACACACACATACATATATACATTACACACATCACAAACTGAGTCACCGCACCAAGACCTTCGGTACCTGGCCCTCCAATGAAGGCCATAATTCGAGCAGCAGAGCCGGGGACACACGCCCCCAACAAACTAGCAGCAACACTTACCGCAGTGCTAGTGCATCTAGTAGCTCGTTGTGTTAAAAAAATTCTTGATAGAAAATAAACTGTATAAACTGGATCGTCTTCATATCAAATAATCAAGAGAAATAAACTAGATAAAATAAAATAGTGGAAGCGTACCTGACGCCATAAAGAAATTAGAGTCTTGACCACTTGGGTTTTGGATCTTCCAAATTCAAAACTAGTTTTCTAAACTAGAGTTCTAGACAATGGGATACCAGAACGAAAACCAGATATGAATTCGGAGACCATAACCTCCTTATTTATAGCTTGAGTTTCATAATTTCAATTCCACCCATCACAAAAGAGAAATTACGAAAATGGTATCTAGACATTGAATTCCACACTTTTCTCATTGAATTTCACACCTTAATTTATGACTCATAACTCATAACTTTAGTAGATCAATTTAATTTAGCCAACCTTATAATAATAACATATGATACAATTCCTGATTCGTGAATATATTTATTTCTAATTTCCAACATGTTGGCCATTCGGTATCGGCGATGGATCTTTCTGAAGCTCCTCCAGCAGCTAAACACAGCCAAACGCAAATAATAAGCCAAAAAAAATAAGTAGCTCGTTGCTTGGACAAGAAGAGAATTGCGACCAAGATTACCGAATTCACGACGAATTCCCATTCCGACGCCCGCAACAAGAACCTGGAAACGCTCTCGGCGGAGAGCCCATCGCGGACACCCCTCAACAACTGCGACGGGGGGCTTGGGGCTCTTGGTGAAGAAGCTCATCTGCTCCAGAATCTGATCCTTGGTGACCTCCTTCATCCCCTTGAACACATAGCACTTGGGCACATGCTCGTACCCGATGATTGGCCTACCTTATACCAAACTTGTTTATTACATTAAACTCATATACCAAACCCGATTATTACTCATTTAAATTTTTGCTACCCGACTTTGGACCAGTTTCACAAACCTCAACTTGACCATTTTTTACCCAATTATATTATACAAAATTAAATTCAACAAAACTATGAAAAGTTAAATTACAAATAATTATCTAAAAAAATAAAAAGATTAAATAGACTAATACAAAAAAAAGTTGAAAATAAAATAATTTTACATATAAATACATATATTTCTATAATAAAATAAAAATTACATTAAATGTAATTTTTATTAAAAATTTTATATTATTGAAATCAAGTATCTTTAATTTATCGTCCGAAACCAAACCCGGCCTTTATGAAACAAGTACTCAATATCATCAAATCAAACTCAATTATATAGATACCAAACCCAGTTTATTTAAGTATGATCAGGTGAGGTTTTGTAAGTACTCCACCCGACGGGCACCCCTACTTATGATGACTCATTCTCGTATCTATTTTGAAATTTTAAGAGAAAGGAATCATTCTTATATCTATTTTGTAATTTTAAGAGAAAAAATAGGGATCTTATTCTCGTATCTATTTTGAAATTTTAAGAGAAAGGAATCATTCTTGTATCTATTTTGTAATTTTAAGAGAAAAAATGGGGATCTTATTAAAATTAATAAAGGTTTTTTTCAAAGTATAAAAGATAATTACAATTACATTGGAAACTAAACAAAAATTTTAACAATATGAATTCCCCAATTTCATTTTTCTAAACCAAAAAAAAAATAATGACCATATGTAATTATAATTATTTTTTATACTTTTGGGTAATAAGACCCAATCTATAAATAAGTTGATAATGTTTTAGCTGAACCAAGATATTGCTACATTTTCTAAACCTCCAAATTACATTTTTTTTATTTATTTTCTAAGAAAAAAATTACATTTATTTCAGTCATATCTACCAATGTCACAATAGAGATGTAGAAATTCATGTCGGACTTAGAACTATATCTGTTTGTAAGTCCTGTGCTAATCTACACCATATGACTAGAGCCTTATTAGCATAATTTTTTAGGTACATAACATAGACGAGAACATTATTATTAATCCATATCATTCGTTAAGTAACCCCACATCAATTCTGAGAGAAATCAGTTTCATATATCTGTTAATAGAAAAAAATTTATTCTTTAAGCTAACTTTTAAATTAAAAGTGACATATGCCACTTATTGCAAGTTATTTTTTGAGTCCAAAAAATAGCCTAACATAATTCATATATATTATTATTTGAACGAAAGAAAACAAAAACTCATTCATAATTCATATACATTATTATTTAAATAAAAGAAAACAAAAACTCACTCGACAAGTCAGCAAGTCATTATCTTTGCTTATTAGTCCACAACTCCATGCCCACTCTTGGACCAGACATATAAAGCCAAAAGTTACTGCATTTGGCTTGTTATGTCAAATAAATACTGAAAAAATCTCTCCCAGTTTCAACAAAATTGAGAGCTGATTACAAATTTGGCTTCCAAAGTGCAAATAGATATTCTAGACAATAGCTTACAACATCCTCACTACATCTCAATAAATCAAAACAACCAACATGTCACACATAATCTCGCACAAAATTGCAACCTAGTTCTTGGAAGCAAGGAACTCTACAATTCGATAACAGATGTATCATGTGTTCTCTGATTGTCCCTGGGATTTCTTTACCACCAAGATATCATGATTCTGTTATCAAAGATTTTAACTCTTGTTTAAATAAAGGGACTTTATTTGCATTCATGAGCATAACTAACGCCACTTGCTTGTAATTTCGCAGCTGTAAAAAGGTTTAATATAAAGAAACCACCTCGTACCGTTATTGAAAAAGCAGGACCGAGGACATAGCATTCAGAAAGGTTTTATGTCCGTACACAAGTATCTATTTCATTAACTCACCAAAAGAAGACAAGCACATTGAACTATTAGTACAAAACAAAAGGAATTATGGTATTGACAGATCACATTCTGAAGAAGATTACTGAAATTCCATTTTAGGTCAATATATTGTACAGTCGAACCATTTAGAAATGTTAATTGACAAGAAACCAATAATTTGTCAATGAGAGAGTTTACCACCAGACTTTCCGTTAAATCTAAATCTTTAGACACTCAAGGAAAAGTACTGCCATTTCCTCAACATCAAATACCTATAATTGAGCAGTAACTTAAGGCATCCAGGCTAGGATATTTTCCACTCATAAATTAATTGGTGGGAGAAGCTTTTTACAAATTTAGCATCCTTCAAACAGGATGCGTTAATAAAAACCCACTTCACTTCTCACTTAAAGAAGTTCATCTATCCATTTTCTATTATAAAATAGTATTTAGAATGACAGCATTTAAATAACTTGCTCTAAAAAAATAAATTGCTTGGGTTATTGTTGTTAACATTTTCTCCACCAAAGCAACAAAACATAGAAATCATCCTTTCATACAAATGAATTTTTTGCAGACATCATACAGGCGCAAAAGAAGGCATAAAAGATGCATACCTCATGAGGTACCAACATCTGCGCAGAGAGTGGAAATGTAAAAGACCGGGAGCTAAGCTAGAAACATTACAAGCATACAAGTGACTAACAAAACTCAACAACAGCATTTATACAACTCAATGTACATACTACCTTGTTAAAAATTTCATCTTCAGCTTTAACAAATATAACTGGTTCATCGTCACCTCCCTTGGACCGTCCATTATTTTTTATCTAGATCACAAATCACAAACAAAAGCTTTTAGCTCTAATACCAGTAATGGGTACACAATACAAGTTTTCAAATTTACCTCGTAAATTTTTGTAATAACCAGATAAAATTTAAAATTGAATGACTTCCGAAGCTCCTCAATTGGCTCCCCAAATGCAAAAGAAAAGCCAAGGATAATCAGAAACAAGTGCAAAAAGAGAAATTTAGGTGAATAAATAAAACGTGTCATAATTGAATGAAACCTCATCTTCTGTTGCCCATGAAATTTCATCAAAGAGGCCATCATAGAGTGGAAGAAGAAACTGAGGCGGAAGATTTATCACTCTTTGAGATATCAAAAGTCCTACATCTTGAGCTTGCTCTCTTAGTAATGATGCTAAATTATTTTTTACTTCAGTCTTCTGACACAATTTTAAAACAAATCTTTTGAGCTGTATAATACATTGATGATCCTACAAGCAAATATTAAAAGAGCTGCTCAATTTTCTCATAGAAATCTATAGCAAACAAACACTACTTTGAAGATGTAAAAATAATAGAACAAGTAATACTCTGATATTAAAAACAGAAGGTGTCAATCATGTCAACAGTCCATTTAGACATTGCAACTTTCAGAATCATGAACTTCCTACATGGCCCTTACAATACAGAACATTGCGAATGCATCAAAGCCCTTCATAATGTGGCCTGCCTACATGGCATAAAATATATACAAGTTCCAACTCTTCAACGGTTATATATACAAGAGGTGAAGACCTATGGTTTACCTTATATTGGTCCAAATTAATTGAAGAAACAACTGAATATACCTTATATCGGTCCAAATTAATTGCAGAAACAACTGAATATATATTATCATCTTCGTCATCTTCTATTTTCCCTACTGAGCCAACTGTTGTCTGGGCTAGTATCAAATCAACAATCCCACTCAAATCCAACTGTGTTGTCAAGATAGTACTGCAGTAAATTCTTAACTCCATGGAAATCACTTTCTTTTGGATCAAAGAAAGCGAAATATGCTTGCACTGTGTCCTATAAAACAAGTAAAACTTATCAGAACACCATGAGAGACAACAATTTGCACGCTAAATACAAATTTACAGATCCTGGCAGTATTTAGCATCTTAAATTGCTACCCCCTGCTCTTCTTCGTCGGAAGATTCTATTGATTTGCTTTTTCTCTTTGAAGCTAAAGTCCTTACTCCTGAAAATTTTACAGAAAGGAAATTGCTTCAACAAAGCAGTTGAGATAAACAAGTATAACATCCCGCAACACTCCCGAGTTGATCAAAGTCTAAATACTAAAACGAAAAACTAGAAGAATTATATGAAAATTATAAGACCACAATGCATTGTCCCAAACTTAATAACAAACTGAAGCTCTATGCACATCCAGGTCTTACTTCCATATCTTCTACGTCACAAACAGAGTACGATAAGCATTCCTCCATGATGATTCATCCACAAAAGAAAAAAAAATGGTTATTTACTCGCTCCAAAAGAAGGCCTTATAGGCACCCAGCTAAGAAAAATAAAGCAATTTTTTAGAAGTTCATATCCACTCGTACATTTTTAAAAAATTGAGGAAAAATATCAGCACACAGCCACAATCCAACAAACATTTAACACATACTAATGAAATGATAGATATTACATGCGGGAGCCATTGTGCACCGGCTTGCCCTTTTACACTGCATTGTCCTAAACTTCATAACAAATGGAATCCCTATGCAATATCAGATATGACTTTCCTCTCTACAATACAAATACAGAATGATATGCATTCCTCCATAATAGTTCATCTACAAAAAAAAAACAGTGGTTGTCGAGTTGCTCAATAACTAAAACACAGATAGGCACCAAGCCAAATATAAGCAAGTTTTTTTGCAATGGCAGAGGTTTAGTCCATGACCACTCATAGATGGAAGAAGGAAGATAGACAAGCAAATCAGCTCACAGCCACATTACTCCAAACAATTAACCCGCACGAACGAAAACACCTGCCCGAAGAAAGCGCTGCTTGACGTTTGATCCTATGTGCCCGAGAGCTCCTCCTCCCCGAAGGGCTATTGATCACCAAATTGAGTTGGTTCCAGGACTCAACACAGGCGTAAGAACACTGCCTTTGGAGACGAACAAGTGAACCAGAAGCAAATATAGTAAGGCTTAAAAGTACTGAATTTGGAGACCAATTACAAAAATTTAACGCACGCTAATAATCAATACCCATATCCTAGATACAGTCCTAATCAACTAATTAGCATCAACAGAAGCAAAACAGAACAGAAACCAATTTAAGAAAGGGAAGAAAGAAAGATAGAGAGTACCAGAGATGGTGGAGGGCGTGGGAATGGGAGAAGAGCGGGAGCGCTTCAAGTACGGAGAAGAGAAGAGGCGAGCGAGGGAACGGCCGAAGGAGGAGAAGGCCGGGAGCCGCCGGCGGCGGGGCGCATCGAGTCGACGTTTGCTCAGAGTGCCAAGGCAGAACGATTTTCCTCGCACACCTCTTATGGAACCACGTGTTGCTTAATTTGCCCGGCCAAACTCCTTTTGAAGTCCCTCTTCACGGGACACTAGGAGAAAAGTATGACTCACCAGGAATTGTAAAGATATAAATTTATTTTAAGAAGTGCGAGGAATTAAAAAAAAATTATAGAACACATTGGTGAGAGTTTTGGGGAGCTCTTCATATTAAAAGTTATATCTAAGAGTATGTATTTGTGTGCCGTTGGATGCGCGGCAAAAAAACGGATAGCGCATGACAATTTAAATATATACATATATATATATATATATATATATATATATATATAATTAGAGTATTTTTAATTGGAGATAGTGAGTTGTTTTCCAAAGAGAGGTGTGTGGGTATTTCTCAATTAGAGTGAATTATATGTTCATTATATTTCTATTAGATGGTTTGTGGTTTCCTTCCATTTTGGAAGTTCTACGTTAAATTCTTTAGATATTCATTACCTTTTCAAAACATAAAAGAGAAGCTGGGCATTTGTGTGTTGAAATCCCAACAAGTGGTATTAGAATTTTGATTTGTTGGCTTGTGGAGTTTTGTGAAGAAGATTAAGTTTTTTGTTTGTTTTTTACAAGATGGCGGAGAATAGCACAACCAAATTTTTACTTCCTAAAGTTGATGGAGGTAATTTTCCTATGTAGAAAATGAAGATTCATGTCATATTGATAAAGCATAGTTGTACAATTACTCTTAAATCCAAAGATTAGAAACCTGAAGATATGATAGAAGCACAAATTATTGAAAAAGATGAGATTGCTAAGGCTAATATTTTATTGGCCTTAGATAATAAGGTATCGTTTAATGTACAAACTGTTGATACAACAACAAAGGTTTTATTTTCACATGAAGACAAGTCCTTAGTAAATAAGATTTTTCTCAAGAGGCAATTGTACAATTTGAAGATGAAGGATGAGACTTTTTTCATGAACACTTTAATGTGTTTTAATAGCTTGGTGAATGACTTGTTGGGAATAGGTGCAAAGATTGATGACGAAGAACAGACTACCTTACCTTACTTCTCTGTTCAATGCCGAACTCGTGGGATATTTTAATTATGAGTTTGAGTTATGCTTTCAAATTTGACTTAAAGTGTGTTATAACATCACTCTTGTTAGAGGAGCAAAGAATAATCAGCAAAATCAGCTTCATTTTTAGGGGAACAAGTCTTGGTTTATGGGGGGAGCAAAAGTCGGTTCAAGTAGGCAAATAACAGAAGAAAGGTGGTAAGGTTTTTTTATAGTGACAAGGTTAGTCAAATTAAAAAGTATTGCAGAAAATTGAAAAGGGATGTGCAACATGGCAATAAGAAAGACTAAGAAGAACGAAAGATGCCAATTTTATTGGTTATGAAAATGACTTGGTAGTCCTTATTGCTTGTAACATCACGCAGGGCTTCGGAGCTTCCTTTCATGCAACATCACGCAGAGGGCTCACTACCTATAAGTAAGAAAATTTGAGAATGATGAAGATGAAAAATGGGGACACATTATGTGTTGTTGGCATGAGATGTGTATGTAGTGATTGGTTTGGATCACAAATTGAGGATGATCCTAAATGACGAGGAGCAAACTCGTAATTTTTTCCCCAAGAGGGTGGTGGGGGAGATATGCTAGAGGTTACATCAGAGAGAACATTCCACATGAATTGAGGAGAGATGTGTTGAGATATTTATCTACTCATGTGATGGTGGTTGGTAGGTGGTCGACAATGGCGTGTTAAGTTCAACGGGTGTTTGGCATGATTTGCAACGGTGCAAAGTTGAATAATTTTCATGGAGTTTCCATAAGAAGCAAACTCATAATTCTTTTCTCAAGAGGGTGAGGGAGATATGCTAGAGGTTACAGAGAGAGAACATTCTACATGAGTTGAGGGGAGATGTGTTGAGATATTTCTCTTCTTATGTGATGGTGGTCGGCAATGGCACATCAGGTTCAACGGGTGTTCGACATGATTTGCATTTGTACAAAGTTGAATAATTTTCAAGGAATTTTCACATGGGTCAAGAAGGGGATATTTGTAGGGGTTGAACCTCTTTTGTATGTGAAAGATGTTAAAACCAACCCTATTATGTACCGTATGATTCAAGAAGGGAGAATTGTTGAACTCATCGATAAAGATGAGAAAACATGCAAGTACATATGGAGCCTCAAAGACATGGAGTTACTTTAGGAGGTAGGAAGAATTCGAGAAAAATTATGGAAGACGAAGAAGAGATTCATTGGTGAGAGTTCCAAAGCTCGGAGAAACATTTGGAGTTGGCTCTCATATTCAAGGTCGTATCTAAGAATATGTCTTTGTGTGTATATATATATATATATATATAGTTGTATAGTGAGATAATGAGTGTACACAATTGAGAGTGTGTTCTCTAGTTGTGAATAGAGTTCCAAATTAGACTATTCCTAATTGGAGATTGTAAGTTGTTTCCCAATTGGAGAGTGTGTGAATATTTTTCAATTGAAGTGATTTGTATACCCAATATATTTATGGTGGATTGTAACACCCCAAATCTGGTTCGCTATTAAACCTAACTGAAAGTGTTACGGGAAACCAAACCAACTCTAAAATTTGATTAAATGTATGAACCCAAACTTAAGCGGAAGGGATATACTCTAAGATCATAATATGAAAAGAACACGAATATGAATATATGAAATGTACAACCCAACAGGATTCTACATGAATGATATGACAATAAAAATTACATTCCAATCGATTAAATATGATAACAATTTTGTAAATAAATAAATATAGTTTCGCCAAAAAGTGTAATAAGGGAATCAACCTGTCCATCATTAAATCACAAAATATATGAAAAATAACAAGATATACCACAACAACATCCCATTCTGTAACACATAATAAATTCTATATCATAAACGTGAGGGGTCTTGACCCATCTGCTATTCACATTTACATGGCTGAAAATTTACTA
Organism: Piper longum; assembly: GCA_032619315.1. NCBI lineage: Eukaryota > Viridiplantae > Streptophyta > Magnoliopsida > Piperales > Piperaceae > Piper > Piper longum. The sequence goes on from JAVDBV010001426.1 coordinate 42,638, forward strand.
ACTTCATTAGCAAGATAACCATGTATTAAACATCATCAAAATATTTCATCAAAAATTTTACCTATTAACCAGTGTCACAATAAAACATCCTATCATTAGGCATGTGTATGTGCAAGGATGTCATTGCTCATTCATTAAGTCTAACATATCCTATTGCTAATATTAAACTTTAAATGAGAGCTAACTCTCATGAAAAGAAAACATGTATATACTTCATCATAATTCTCATAAGAATAACTATTCAGGAGCCATCGAACTATAGTTTGGATAAGATCCCGAATTAATTAGTCTGGTGCCTCGCTCAGCATTTTATAATTGCCCCTCTCTCGGGAATATCAGTATCCTAAACCCTCTCTAATCCTCTATATATCTCTTGGTCATGAGCAAAAAGGTCGAGTACTCTTAGGCACTCACCATTAGTACCCTTTGAACCACATGTCTAGACATGCATTGTACTAAATAGTACCCATAAGCCCTCATATTTCCCCTGGTGTGAGGAGCTCATAACGCGGAGTTGTTAGGATCCATTAAGAATAAAACAACTCTCTTACTAATCTATAGCCCGCTGTGACTGGCATGTGCACCTGCTCATGGTATGTGCGAGTTCGTTTTACCATCTTTCGTCTCACTGAAAACTCAATAAAATCATATATAAGCTTGAAAAAGTATTTAATATTGTAAGCCTGAAGTCAAATTGCAGTGGATCTTGTTTTTGAAATCAGACTCGACGGATCTCATCCTCTAAGGTTATTGATCCAGAAAACTATTTGTTAAAATGACCCGTGTTATGTGGGGTCCAATAAATCAACCACTTATCGAACCTACACAAACAGAACTAAATACTAATTCCCATGTACACCCATATGATGCATGAATGACATGATGGATAATTCAAACAAAACTAGGACAATCATGTATATACTGATCAATCCAAACAATTCCTAATCCTGTCAACAATATAATCATGCACAACTATAAAATATCGACAACATTTATGATAACACAATGCAATCATAAATTCTAATACCAATCTATCAACCTACTTGGTAACAATGATCTAAATCTCAAATAAATCATCACATTATTCATACACAAACCGGGTAAGTAGTGCATAATTAAACAACACTATGACAATACAATACCATGATATGAAAAAATCAAGGGTTTCTAATAACACTTCAATTATCAATCAATGCAATCATAATTATGACTTTTATATAATACTCAATCATGACAATTTAATCATTAGAACTATATGCGAGTTTAATTACCTAAAATTAATTAACATCAGATATCAAGGAGAATATATTTTGAATTAACTCATCAAGTATCTTTCTATAATTGCAACAACATAAGCTTCACATGACATACACACTTTGCATCAATTCATCAACATCACACAATTCAATCAATAATATAATCATAATGCTTATGATGAAATGAATTTAAATTAAATTATATACTTAAGACGGTGGTTACGTGGCAACGACCGCGGTTGTTGGCGGTTGCTATGGGGAGGGAGACGATGGCTGTGATTGACATCCCACAAGTGAAGTCGGCAAGGGAGAGTAGCGTGAGGTGGCCGGTAGGGACAGTCAGTCGTCAGCGACGATGGCAATTGGGATCGGCTAGGGTAGGAGCAGCTAAGTGGGGTTCGGTTAGGGAGAGTGAAGGAGGGCTAGGGGAGGTGGAGGTCGGTTGGGGGCCATGAGGGAAGAGGGAAAATGGGGAGAAGAGGGGAGGAAGAAGAGGGCGGAAAGGAGGCGGGTGAGGTGGCGGCGATGTCGAGGGGAGGTCGTCGGGGTGGTGGTGGCCAGTGGCGACGAGGGTGGTCGTCGGTGAAGGGTCAAGGAAGGCAGGGAGTCGGGGTAGTGGTTG
>JAVDBV010001427.1:0-21114 GCA_032619315.1 Piper longum
GGCTGAAAATGGGTTGGGTTGGCTAGGTGGACCTGGTCTGGACTGACGGACTCGAACATGGACTGACCCTCGGGTAGACGAACGCGGTCACCATAAAGCGAACGCGGTCATGGGAAAACGGATCATGGTAACCGAACGGGTAAACGGGCAGAACAGGGGCGGCGGTGCCCGTCGCCAAAAAACGCCGACGGTGGCGCGGCTGGTGGCGGAAGAGGTCGCGATCGAGAGAGAACGTGATGGGGAAGGTGTTGGTGGTGACGACCGGCAGAGTCCGACCACGGACTGGCCGAAAAACATTAGTAAACGCCGTGGACCGCCGCCGGATTTAGCAGCTTTGTCGGGGGCGATCGCGGCCAGGTAGAGGTCGGTGTCAGTCCCAAATTGTAGATCTCAACAAGGAAAAGCCGTGTAAGTGGTCGAATTGGCCGGTGGTAGCTCACCGACGCCAAAAAGTGGCCCAAAGCAGTGGCGGCGGCAGTGTTGACCGGCCCCAAAGACTCCTTCACCGATGCCGACTACGGCGGCATGGGTGATTGTGAGAGGTATGGTTGGAAAGATCGTCGCGAGGCGGTCATGGTGTTACCAGTACGCTGGCCGGGGGCGAGGTGGAGACTCATCGGCGGCGAGCCGAAGTAGCGACGGCGTTAACACTCCAAAATCATGGTGGGTTGGGGAAAATATATAGGAAAACCAGAAGTGACGTGGACGGCTCAGATCTTGCCACGTGGAACGATTTGAACTTCCAACAACTGTAGTGGGACCCACTTATAGGTATATCTAATATACCTATGGACGAAAAACTCGAATTGAGACCGTCGAAATTCAAATTTTTCTCGAGCCTAAAAGTGACTCGGAATTAAAACAAGCATGTTAAATGGACCCCAAACTTAGAAATTTTAAAAATAATGACTCATTTTACGCTGTATAATTTTCTTTTTAGGAAAATTATAATAATAATTATTATTGTTGTTATTATTTTCGTGGTTTTTACAGAACCACACCGCAGGAGAGTTTTTTTTTTTTTTTGGTTTCATCAAATCTGGGCCGTTTTTATGATCAGACAACCCAGAAAAGTGTGGCGCAGATAAGGGTTTCCTGCCTCCTCTGGCGTAGGAAACCTTTATCCTTAGTATTTTGACTCTATTTTTCATTTTGAACATTTAATATTTATATCTTTTTACCTATTTATATTTAACTGTCATGATTCCTTGTTTTGTATCTAAATTCCTAATTTAGGAGAGTTTAGGAGTTAAGGGAGGTCTCGATCTCCTGCCTTAGAAGAGAGGTCAGTTTCCATCTTAGCTGGTGGTCGGCATAGTTGTCGTGGGAGGAGTGTGGTTGGCAGATGCTGAATGGTCTTTAGTGAAGTATTGGAGAGAGAATCTCATTGAAGATATCGGGAGAGTCTTACAGTGATCTCAATTATTTAGTCTTTCTCATAATAGTATACTCCTCGTCGATTTTGCAGTTGCACCAATTCGGGGATGTCTATATTCCCAACAAAGCTGTTAGAGAAAGATAGGGCATAAAAGGTTTATCGAGTCCTTATTAGTTGTAATAAACGATATCATATTGGTGTAATAAATGGCATCAAAGCCCAAGTTTGTCTCGTGATAATTTGACTAACCCAATTTGGTATTTTCTAAAACCTTAATGGAACATGTATTTCCACATGGAGTCTCTACGTTAGAGGGAAATAATTTGAGTAGTCTGATATGTGAGGGTTTCAGGTAATAACTCAGCCGACAACCTAAATTAGAGTTACCCAAACCTCACTGTAGCATGTGGGCTCTAACGTTTTTTAGAGAAGACGATTTAAGTGGTCTAATATATGAGTTAGAAAATTGTTAAATTAGTCTCACATAAATTTTAAGGGAGACCAATAACTTATGTACTTTGAAAAATATTTATTTCTGGAGTTAGCTTTTGAAGTTGGAGAGACCTATAAAAAATTAATCGATCGTAGCAAGTGCAACTTTTTACTAAAAATAAGGCACAAAAATAAGGTGCTATATCCAAGTCATGCCATGCGGATGGAGGAAAATTTTTAACTTTGCATCATTTTTGTTTCCCATTTTGCACCCCATTTTAATTAGGCCACATGGAGTCTATAAGAACTTCCACTAACCATCTCGAAAAAAAAAAAACTTATTGTTTCTAAAGAATACAAAAAAGGAACCTAATTAATTTCACAATGAAATCCAGTTAACAGAACATAAAAAGACACATACTATCAAAAATTCGTTAAGCACCTATAATAAAACTTAGTTGGTGTAATTCGAAAAACTCAACATACTCAAAGTTATATCTTTCATCATATATTAACTAAGTTATGCATACACACTTGCTGGCCCTTGTAAAACCTGGCTAGCATAGACTAAGAAACCTCAAAGTAAAACTTGAGGTGGTTAGAGCCGTTAGATGACATGTAGAAGGCGATCATGGTGTTGGTCGAGTCATCCCCCTTCGGAGGGAGTTGCTAGTAAAGAAGAACAAAGAAGAGAAAGGAACAGAAGGAAGAGCTAAGTGGCGGAGATGAGAAGGATGGAAAAGGCCGCTACTATTGAAGGAATGGAAAAAGATGATGATTAAGAAAAGAATAAAGGGAGAACCTTGATGGGTTGGAAACATGTTTTTATATGATGGAAATATAATTTTGGCTAAGTAGGAATAATAGAAAGGATGAGGAAGATGAACCACGTGGTGACGATGAAAAAGAAGGAGGAGGTCATTCTCAATCTTAAGTAAGAAAGAAGACAATAACCAAGAAGAGAGGAAATGAAGGATTTTGATGGGATGTAAGTATGTAGTTTTTTACATGATGAGTTTCATATGTAAAGGTGGGTTTTTTGGGTTAAACTAACCTGGGTTTCACCATTATTGGGTTCTTAATTATATGCATGTTTTTTATATCCTGTCAACATAATTTAACTGTGAGGTTAATCAAATTCCTTTTTTGTACTGTAATATATAAAATTGGAGTTGAAGTTTTCTATTTATTGAAATGATCAATGGAAATCCATATAGACTCCACGTGGCCCAATAAACATGAGGCAAATGAGACACAAAGTAAAAAATTCCCATTATCTTTATATATGAGGAGTGTTGATTTAAAATGCTACTTGATTTACTTTCTTTAATTTAATGAATGTTCTCATCAAGCAAAGATCTGAATCTTCAAGGTTACGCCAGACCTTATTTTAATTAAAAACAAAGTTGGACGACCAAAGTTGAATTTTTATTTTTCGTTATCGATGTTTTAGTAAAAAAAATGATCAAATCTCCGTCTTCTCCATTTGAAACGGGAGAAACTCCTTGCTTCCATTCAATTTGTTTTCAATTTCGGTCACTAATCACTAATCACTAGAACTAGAGTCTGTTCTGCGCTGCCAAAGATTCCCATTTCTGAAGGGTACACTTGCATGGCTGGTAGCACAATCGTATTCATCATTGTCAGCTTGTGGGTATTAATTAATGGTTACTATTTCAACACATAGTTTTGGTTGTAGGATGTATAGAGCACATTTTCACGTGAATGCAGTAAATTTTGTTTATAAAATTAACGAATTTTTTATGCGATATATGCAGCATCAATTGATTTTTATTGCTTTCAAAATTGGATCCGAACCACTCGGTGCAGAGGTGAGCAAAAAAAAAGAAGTGGGCTGAGTTATTTGAAATAAAATTATTATTATTTTATATATGACCTGCACATGTCTCAAGTCTTAACAAGCTTGACTAGACTCTTTCTAAGATAAAAAATAAAATTTTTAAAGCAATCAAAACTCGATCCGACTGACCCGATCAGAATATTTCAGAATTCATTACCGGTTATTAGAAACACTTATAAAGGCCCATTTCCAATATTTACCTGTTTCGCAAACAAGATTTTGTTCAATTATCATTTCCAAATACAATACAAAGATGTTGGCGAATCCTGATTTCTGGGGATAATATTGAATTGAAATTGGAATTCATTTGAATTGGCATTTTATTTAGAGAAATGCATAATTGCTCATGACATTGATTTTGGCTTTGATTGGTGTTGTATTTGATTGTCGCTCATTTTCAGTATGGGAATTTGGAATCCTTCGATGTTCTATGCGAGATGGATCCTCTTCCTAGTAGTGAACATAAGATAAAGCATTTTATTCCACCTTTGATTGAGAAAATTACTACACTCGAGAGACGCGAATTTTATTGATGGAATGGCAAACAGGTTCTGAATTTGATAAACACCTTAGTCCACACCACTAAGAATTGACAGAAGAATAACTACTCAAACTATCATGCATGCAAAGTAAAAACTGTAGAAGAAAATGCGGAGACTTGAATACAATAATTTTCTGTTGCAGTAAGGAATGGAAGGGATACTGAAAAAAATAAATGTTGTAATCAAAGAAAGGAATGAAGGGGCTACTCTTTTCAGATGGAAATGCTGTTCGGAATTCCTCTCCCAGTCACTCCAGGGCCAGATGAAGGAAGAAGCAGCTCATAAGGAGGAACACCAGCACCAGTTCTGTTCTGCCGACTTGTGTCGTGGTTCCTCTCGTTTATTATCTCCTCCACCTCCTCCAATCTTGCTGAGAACTTCTTGAACAAGCCTAGTATCTTCTGGTCATCAATCCAATGGGGATGAGACTGGTGAGTCTCTCCCAAGTATTCTTCATCTGGTGAGTGTGTTGATAATGTGTCCTGCACTGCCATCACCTTGGTGGCTTGAAGTTGCGTCGGTATTGATGACAGAAAAGAGTGTTGGGGATTTAGCAAAAACTGCTGGAACTCGGTTTCTCCTGGTTGGGGGATTAGTCTTCTCATGAGAGCTGGCCGGCTAGGCACATAGCCTCCATATGGGTACTGGCCAAAGTTCACGGCTGCGTGCTGGCCCGAAGCAGTCCAAATCATTGTGGTTAAAATGCTTGATAGATCATTGCTGGTTTTCAACTGAGGCCACCAGGTTTCATGCCTCTTGTCACAGTGCCCTTTGTTTATTATCTCATCCCACCATGCTTGGAGCTCAAGATCGGATGCAACACTGTTTGGTTCAGAGTAGAAATGCACAACGTAAGCCTCAACCCAATCTTTGATTGAAGACCATACGAGTAATCCATCTGCAGCATATGGATAATCCTCTATCACAAGCTTTATACCACAGGGTTGAGAGGGATCTTCTACTGCCATGCCCCTGTGGAAAAATTCACATTGTAGGCCAAATTAAAGACATCTGGAAAACTCATAGTTGATGGGTTTGCATTATATTCTCAATAGAGTTTGAAGGGGGAATCTGGCATCCATTTGTACGATCCATCAGATTATTACCTTCGAAGAAGATCTGCTGGCAATGATTCCATGTCGAACCGCCACGAGCTTTTATAAGCAGCTGCACTCACCTCCATGGCATACTTGTCTGGGCTAAAACAAGACTCAATTATTCCACCTCCATTGATCAAACTCTGTCGAGCCAATGCGTTAATTTCTAGGGTGTATCTCATATGCGGATGAAGCAGCTTGTAAACGGGATGCATACAGCTGAGCTGCCTATGAGTTGCAATGATATAAGGCTCCATGCAAGCATGAGTCCTTAACCTGGAAAGTATGAACTTTAGATACACAGATTGAAAATGAAAGAAATAGAATTTGTGAATAGAGCACAAAAAACACCAGTAGATTCCTCCAAATCTAATGATACTGACATCTGAACGTCTGCAGATATCTAGGATACAAGATCAAGCAAGTATTTATGCTAGTTCCTGATTGTGTTTCACCAAAGTAAATATCTATTTTAAAAACGAAAATTAAAGCATGCACATCTACCATTCATATGAAGAACATTTGTACATCTATCACTTGTATGCAGATTCTTTTTAGAAGTTGAAAACTTATACCACAAATTGGAAAACATGCAACGAATAAGATTACCAGTGATTGACTAGTTGATGAACTCCTGCATCATTTGAACAGACATGTGCCTTTGCCAATTTCCATGTCCAATATGATGTTGCATCATGATTATGAGTATAAACATATTTGCGTTTAGATGTTGAAGATGTAGGAGGAAGACTAAGCTCAATAGCAACAGGCTTTAAGCAGCCAGATTTGTTGCAGAGGAAGAAGACCGTTCTTGAAGCATATGCTTTTCTGTTCTTCAATGCGTTCATCTTTTTTATAAATGGTAAAAGTATGTCATGGTAGTCAAGTATGAAAAGCCTACCCATCTCTATTGCCTGCACAATTCACCAAGTAAGAAACTGCGTAACACATTCATTTTCAAGTTAGGTAATTGTTTACCTCTTCAATGCTCATTCCATTAAGCTCTGGCTCAATGCATTCCTTCGTAAATGCCGACTCTGGAAGGCCATAAACTGCAGGATCAAGATTGCTTTTGATTGGAAATTCCTACGAGTATGCAATAAAAGACAGGTCAAATGAATCTGGTAAAATGATACCATTTGACAGATAGAAATAGCAAAAGGATCCTCAAAGATATGTGAAGATGGAAAACACAAACATGACCGCAATTGAACATACCCTCAGTCTTTCAATGTTTACAGGATTTACACCAGCCAAGGTTTGTCTTGCGAATTCATTGTCACGCAACCATGCAAATCTGTCTCCTGCAAATCAGATTCTCATATAAAAAAAATTTCTGAGTGTGTGAGTACATTTGAAGGAGTCATTAATTTGTAAAGCATGTACTCTGGATGATGGCCGGAGGTTCATACTTCAGCAACCTTTGACTAGCATTGACAACCTTCTTCATCATAGTGGGCAACAAAAGCTTGTCAAAAGCAAAGTTTTGCACATCATCTTTCAGCATGACTCCATCCTTGTAAAGTTGGTCGATTTCAGTGAAGCACTGAAAGGGGTTATCTGAACTTGATAGTGCAGCTACTAAAGATGGCACTAAATTATGAAACAGTGCTTTGAGAGCCCCGGCAGAAAATGCTGCTTGCTTAGTCTCCTCAAAGGTTTCATCACGAGGAACATAAACAGTATTTGGTTTTTCTACTGTGATTTCTGACAATGGATCTGAAAATAAAGATTTAGGTGCAGTGATAACAGCAGGAGAAAACAAAGTCAAAAGCAGAATACCCAAATGGTAGTTTTTTGAGCATTTGTGAGAACAACTTACACTAAAATGAATACGTTTTTCTTTGTCACCTCTTTTGCAACAGAAATTAACAAGTGCTTTTTAGTCATCATCTATAATAATGTTTCTTTTGATAAAATAAGGAAGCACTAAACGGAAGAATTACCTGATCGACATGAAGGACGACCAGTGCGGCATCGCCTAGGATACGGTCTCTCTTCACCAACCAAAATAGGCCTAGCAAGATCCTCATCCTTGTCTGGATTGCCCAAATCATTATAAGGAGCATAGTCGTAAATTCTGTCATGCTTTTTCCTTTCTCCCTTCCCATTTCCACGAAGACTAATCAATTCAGCTTGCCGAAGGTCCTTCAAACCACTTGGTGTTTGTGAAGGCAGATATGCCTACACAAAGAGCCAATATTGAAAAGCTAATTTATCATACATATATTTTTGGAAACAATATCTAATTCACCAAACAAAATCATGCAAAGAGTTTATGTAGTTCTACACACCCTGTTGTTGAATAGAATTCTACTTTCAGGATTGTCATTTTTTGAATGTATCCAGGAGTTTGCAGGGAAAAAAATTGGGTCATCACTAAAACCATGCAGCACAATTTCCACCAAATAGAACTCTTTTGGACGAAGGTTGGTGATTTTCACGGCACCAGGACGGCCAAAATTCGATGGGATGACTAAATTCACAGCATATTCGACAATGTATGGCTGTTTAGATGAGCTTGGCATCCAACCCCTTGCAGCGGATTCAACACTCTGCTTTACAGATTTGGTAACTACATGTGAACACGTAAACAAGTCATTTGCTATGAATTATTATGGCTTCCATTATTTGGACGTTCTTATACTAACCATATGAACGAACCCAAAAGGGAGGACATGATATGGATTTTGTGATTTTAACTACATTTCTCCCATTAAGAGCTATTGAAATCTTAGAAACTAGAATGACAGCATCTACGTTAAATTGTTTGACTAGCAAGACAAGCCAAAAATGAATAATGCATGAAAAAAATGAAAACTTCTTTTTTATTTCTTAGGATTTCCTATGCCGAAAATGATGCAACATCACACACTAACAATTGAAATCCCACTAGCAAATGAAAGGACAAATTCGTAACCTTCAAGCTTTTGGGAAAAAAAGGAAAAAATCTATCATCTTGGTCTCATTGTGGATATTTGATCATCAACTAACTACAGTTTCATTTTACTTGCGAAGAAAAAAAAATTATGAAAACAAAAAATAGAAGAACTTATATGTTTGAAGAAAGCAACACAAATATACCTGGATCGATCTCTTCGCTCACTAATTGAATCACAATCCCCTGTCCAATCCCATTGAAGAAAGACTCTATCTGATCCTCAAGCTTCTCACCCAACGTCTCCTTCATCTTCTTCCTGATGATCACCACCGCTTGCACACTTATCCCAGAGGAAGACAAGAAGGATCCATTTGAATCCGAAGCAGGGGCATTAGATATCCGAGCTCCAACATTCTTGTCATCACTTCTACTAGCTGCTTGGATGGTCGGCACACAGCTACGAGTAAACCCCACTTTCCACTCATGGGTAGTAAAGGATTTTCTACTCCTTCCATGAGAGGTGATGGGAAAGGGAGGAACTACTGTTGTACAGCGGATCTCTGGCTTTAGCAAATATGATTGAGCTGTTAGCATCTCAGAAACTCAAGCTAGAAGAAGGTGATGGAACTGGGAAGAACAAGATCACTCTGGAATTCGATCTGTTAATGTTCTTCACTGGCTTTTAGCAATTGATGATAGTAGAGAAGAAGACAAGTCAGACTAATAAAAAGTTGCACCACTGTTAGTCCCAATCCCAAGGCCACCATGAGAGTGAGACGGGGGCGGGCGTAAGATGGAAAATAGAAGGAAGAAAGACTCTGAACATTCAATTACAAATATAATAAATGTATTGCATGTATTATAATAACCAGTGTATTAATTTTTTAGACTACCACTTGGGTGCTTCTTAGTACTGACTTCATTGATCAGTTCGTTGCTCCTCACAAAAACTGTGATCCATGCCGGTGGAGCTTCTCTATTTTGTTTCCAAAAAAAGGAAAGAAAGTTTTCTATATACATACAGTGAGAAAAAAATTAAATTATCTAAAATACATTTAAAATTAACTTTAATAATTTTTTTCAAAAATAACCGGACGGTCTTTGCCCGGCCTCACCAACTGCCTCAGAGTAGCCAAATCTCTCGCTTGCCCTCACCAAGGGCACTTATATCCAACCACCCTATTTTTACAGGCCACCCCAAGCCGGCCTTTGATCGGCCACTCTGGGCTGCCATCCATTTTTTCACATTTTTTTGGTTATTAAATTTCAATTTAATTTTTTTAGTATAGAGGGTAATCTAGTTATTATTTAAAAGTTCCCTTCTTTAGTAATTGGTCTTGATTTTTTTACCACTTGGTAACATCAGAAACGCAATCTATTTTTTCTGGTAAAAAACTCTTAGAATTTAATATTGATAAATCATTGATCTAATGGGCTTATTAGGATAGCGTTCATCCAATAAGAATTAAAGTGGGTTTTTTATCCAAAGTAGCAAAAGCGCTTTATCCAATGTCAAGCGTATGCTCAATGGGAGAGAACAATGGGTAGTAATTGGGTCCCTCTCAAGGGAGACGGCTCTCCTAAGAGAGAGAAATTGGTGAATTGGGAGTTTTTATTTAATGCTTCTACAAATTAGCACGGTACTTTTATGGAATGTCTTTGAAGGAATGTCTCCAAAGAGACACTTTGTACAAGGGAATTGGTGTGATACTATGAGACTATATATACATTTTCGCTTACGAATTGTTTGCTTAAACACAATTAATTGGATAATTTTTATTAATACTAGTCAAATGCTACCCCACATGCCGCCTAGATATAGCTCTAATTTTAAAATTAGATTATATTTTTGTTGTATTTTAATTAGTTGAATGTTCTACTTTTAATCAAAACATGACTTTTAGTTTTTCTTTAAATAATAGGATAATAAGGAGAAATATATAAGTATGATAAAAATTAGTTAAGAAAAAAAATATGAATTAAATATTTGTGTATCCTTTCTTCAACAATGTTATAGTGTAATTTCTTTGAAAAAGTCTTATTGTCACAAATATTTTTAGAAAGTTATATAATATTATATTTTTTTTATATTTATAGTTTTTATACACACGAAAATAATATAGTGTGAACTTTATGAATTTCAATTATGATCATCAATGTTTTATGCAGTGATTTATAGTAGGTAGTTAGTGATGGAATTGCCAATTATTATTACTCGTATCTCTTCAATTTAACTTGTTAGATGAAAAATATTATATCTGCGATGCATTCGTTTTCCAATTATCTTTGACATGTAGATAACAATTATCATGTGAGTCTTGCAACATAATTTCATGTGACTGATTTTTATTTTATAATATTACTATTAAAAAAATATATGGAGTTGTTTAAAGATGGTTAAATTCATTTTATTTTATAATTGATTCAACAATTGGTCGACCCAAACACGAGTTTGACTCCAACTTGAACAAAATGATATCATGAGAAAGATAATAGGCCTCATTGTTCTCACCAAATAACCACACTTTCTCATATTCTCATTACCATCCATACTTTTTATCACATTTCGCAGAAAAAAACGAATGCAGGCATCCCCAGTCACCGCCTATATGAGAAAAAGGCAGCGTCAAAGCATTATAAATTAACATGTTTTGTTTGTTGAATGGCTTGCAATGATCAGAGATGGAGACAAAACAAAGATAAAGATACAGGAAACAAATAATTCCGGGAAAAGAAGAACAGAGAGCGAACGTTGGAGACCAAACAGATGACGACGCTAAATAAGTACAAACAAGAGGTTCTTGACATTAAGCAGGAATAATCGCTGCTCGCGATAGACACATCTTCTTCCCCAACAGCTGTCCATGTGGATAATAATAGCCCCATGTTGGTTCTTCTTTGCTAAGAACTTGCAGTTTTTTCTTCTTATATATACAACAAAGATTCTTTTTTAGTTACCAAACTATATATGCTGTTCGATCTCAACACTCTATAGTTTCCCATTTGCAAGTGAGTAAGCGATGACAAATTGAATGTATACATTTCATTAACATTAAATAATCTCTTTCCTTGTTTTAAATTAAATTAGGATGACTAATAGATGAGGAGTTACTAAATTGTTAGAACCGTAGGCAACTTCAAGACCAAGAAAAAAACAATAGCTTTGGAAAAATAATAATAAGAATTAGCCAAGGAATCAGTGGTTGGTGCTTTGTCGTTTACTCGACCCTTCCCTGCTTGACTTCACAGTGAGCTTGTCTTCCTCGCTGTTTTTTGCATGTTTTGCTGCGGAATTTCTTGTACTGAATTAGCTTCAATGGCAGCTTCTTCCCCAACCCAGCATGGCAGCATAAATGATACATAGTCACTTCAATTTTGCAGGCTATTTTTTTTTTTCCAAAGTGCAGAGACTTATGAAGGTAATTGGCTAGTCTTGGTTTCTCATAGAAAGGTCTCTTCCATTAATGAAGGTAACCGACAGCCTTCATTAAAGGCCACAAGGTGGTTGGCCATGGATAACTTCCAAGACTGGTTTCCTGCATCTCACCGGCCTTCTTCAAAGCCCGGATCATAAATGATGAATTTTCAGTTAATGATCGCCGGGACTCCAAGCTTCTCCCCCTTGTTCCTGCTCCTCTCAGTAACTTCAGAGGAAATGGGTCTTCTTCAACTTCCAAGAAGAGTTGGAGAGCTCCACTTGGACATTGCATAAAGCTAATAAATTCGTTAGCTATCTAGTCTTTTACAACCATGGAACATTGTTTACCGGGATCTTCTTCAATAAGTTCAGTTATATAAGCAACCTCCCTTGGTGGAACTGTTCCATTATTGAACCTCTTACCTCTTCAGAAATGGAAATCACTCAGTGTGTACCCCTTCTCTGCTTTTCACTCTGTTTTCTCATCAGAGTGACATTCCAACTCCAAACATCCCAAACACAGGTTCTTCTGCAGCTAAGAAAGCACTTAGAGTTCCCAAAGCAGTTGGATGCTTGGGAGGATTCTGCTATTGATCTCTGCTACAGCCCCTCTTCTCCTTCTCTGAGCATCACCTGCCAAGGCAACTCTGTCACTGAGCTCAAAATTGTTGGCAACAGGACTGTCAAAGAGAGTGACACGAACTTCAGAGGCTCACCTGTTGAAGGTAGGACACTTTCACCAGGTTTTTCCATTGATTCTTTTGTTACTACTCTTTCAAGGTTGTCCACCTTGAAGGTGGTGTCTCTGGTTGCTCTGGGCATGTGGGGTTCTCTTCCTGACAAGATTCACAGACTGTATTCCTTAGAAGTTTTGGACTTGAGCTCTAACTTTCTGTACGGTTCAATTCCTCCCAAGGTCTCAGCCATGACAAAGCTTCAAGCTTTGACATTGGATGGGAACTTCTTCAATGGCACAGTGCCAGACTGGTTTGATTCACTGCCTAATCTCTCTGTTCTGAGCTTGAAGAACAACCGTCTAACAGGTCCACTGTCTGATTCCATTGGCAGAATCAAGAACCTGACCAGTTTAGCTATACCTCACAACCATGTCTCTGGTGGCTTACCTGATTTGAGTGGATTGAAGAAGCTTGAAGTTCTGGACTTGAGAGAAAATGAGTTGAATTCTAGATTACCACCCATGCCTCAGAGATTGGTCACTGTTCTTCTCAGCAGAAACTCATTATCAGGGGAGATTCCACATGATGTTGGTAAGCTTGTTCAATTACAACACTTGGATCTCTCATTCAACTCCCTAGAGGGGACACCACCATCTTCTCTTTTCTCACTGCCCAACATTAGCTACTTAAATTTAGCATCAAACATGCTCACTGGTTCTCTACCACCTACTCTGAAATGTGGTGGGCAGCTTGGATTTGTGGACATTTCTACTAACAAGTTGAAAGGAAGCTTGCCTGCTTGCCTGAGTTCATGGCAAAATAGTAGAGTGGTGAAGTTTGGTGGGAATTGTTTGTCTGTGGGAGCATTTAACCAACACAAGGATTCTTATTGTGAAGAAGCAAATAAATCTAGGGTACAAGAGCATAAGTTTGTAGGTGTACTGATTGGAATCATTGTTGGAGTGGTGGTTCTATTCCTGTTAATTATACTTGGATATGTTGCCTATTCAAACAGATACTGTTCAAGAAAAACTTCAGAAAAGTTGATGCCGAAGAACTTCACAGCTAGCTCACCTACTGGCTTCTCATCCGAAATCATTGCCAATGCAAGTGAGTATTTATCTTCGTCACTTCGGCATTTTGATTTCTGAAGTAGGTGGTATAATTCATCTTCTCTTCTAGTTTATGGCAAATGGTTTGAATTGTTATTGCTTCCGTGGCAGCTCTGGTGGAGAACAGACAATTTGCTGACACAATCCTTTATATTCACCTGCCATATAGTTCTGTTGCATTATTATTTATGGATTTTCTCCAACAATGTTAATGCTGACTACCAAGAGATTGTGCATATACTTTCATGTTTGAAACAACAAGAACACTTCTATTCTGTTAAGTATTCGTTTATCGAGGCTTGTGCTTGTTATGTTGTCAAATTTTTATATACAAGATCACATGGGCATCAATGCTGTTTCTTTTCCTAGTTCAGTTTGGCCTTTCTGTGGTGAAGAGTCTTCTTTTTCTAGGCCAGTTTACTAAATTATAAACTCAAGCAGTACTTTAGTTCAAAAGTTGTTTTTTATACATAAAATCCCCTTGTTAGAGAAATCACCTGCTATCGTTTGAGACTAGTTTCATTTGTATTTGCCAGGATATATTTCAAATGTGAAGCTGGGGGCACCAGATTCCCCATATTACAGACTATTCACATTAGATGAAATAGAAGCAGCAACAAACAACTTTGATCAATTAGCCTATTTGGGTAATGGATCTGCTGGAGAGGTATTTCCTTCTTGCTTAAAAACCCATCTATTTTTTCTTCCATGCACTTTATAATGTTCCAAGTTGGCAAGAAAATTCCAATGGCTAGGATGTTCTCTGATTGTTTTACGAACCTACAATGACAAGAGCATTGCCCCTTTTCAGCTATACAAAGGAAGATTGGAAAATGGGACGTACGTGGCTATCAGATGCTTATCTCTATACAAAAGGCTCTCCCTGCAAAATGTTAAACTTCGACTGGACATGCTTTCAAAACTTCGCCATCCACATTTGGTCTGCTTGTTGGGGCATTGCGTTGAGTATTCTCAAGATGATTCTGTGAACAGAATTCTTTTAGTCTATGAATATGTAGCACATGGAAGCCTCAGGTCTCATCTTTCCGGTAATAGCACCACAAGTACTTTTACCTTTTTGTAATTCTTGTTTTCTTTATGTATCTAATTTTCTTTCACCAACCAGAGCATTCACTTGATGGAACTCTGAAGTGGGCAGAAAGACTGGGAATTCTCATGGGTATTGCAAAAGCTGTACACTTTTTACATACCGGAGTAATACCTGGATTCTTAAACAACCAATTGAAGAGCAACAATGTTTTGACTGATGAACATCTCATTCCAAAGCTGAGTGACTATGGACTAAATATTTTCACCGAAGAAATTGATAGAATTGAGGTTGATCCACTCTACCATCATTGTCTTTGGTTTAGTTTTAACTTAGCACCATTTTGTGGCATGTGAAATGATTCATTAGGGGATGCACTATTTGGTATTCTAATTTTTGTCTATTTGTCTGCTAGGCAAAGACAGAAGGGAACAAAGTATCCATGCCTGAAAACGAGATTTATTCAAAGTAAGGAGATCGATTTCCTTACCATATAATGCTGGTGATAGAACATACCATTTTATTGTCCTTTACTGCTTTGAACCCTATTTATAACAATTTCTATATCCAGCTCACTTTGTCATGTACTATGTTAAAGATAATAATTATTGAAGGAGAAAAGCTGCTCTAGGTTTTTATTTTTAATAGATGATCTCAGTTGAGCTGTGAGGTTCCTTTTCAGAAAGCTGGAATTGTTTTATAAATTAAGTTAAGTGATTATGTATCTTCTAACCCCTTATATTGTTCAACAGGGAGAAGATCAAACCAGAGGATGACATTTACAGATTTGGTCTCATATTACTTGAAGCACTGGTTGGAGATGTAGTTTCTGAAAAGGAAGAAAATTTACTCAGCAAGATGGTATTTCCTACACTGACTAACCTGAGTCTTTAATTCCTGAGAGTCAATAAGATCAGTGAGTTAAAATTTTCCTCAAGCAATATCATCTCATGAAGTACATGATAACAATGTTACAGGAAGGCATCCACCGTAAACTTGCATTCTTATATTTTTCTATTAAAGATTTAAATGTGAAGACACAGATAGATGATGATGATGACATTGTTCGTCCATGTCTCAGGCAACCTCATTTAGCAGCCAAGACGGCCGCCATCAAATAATTGATCCCCTCATCCTCTCCACTTCTAATCAGGAGTCACTGTCCACTGTCATATCCATTACCAACAAGTGTCTTTCTCCTGATCCATCGGTTCGCCCGTCCGTCGAGGACATCTTGTGGAATTTGCAGTATGCTGCTCAGCTGCAAGCAGGGACTGATGGAGAATAGAAATCAGATTCGGCTTCACAGCCATGAACAGGCCAGCATAATGTAGGGAACTTCATCGTGTAAAGTAAAAGATGGAAGCATTTTTCATCCAAGTATGTGACGGCGTCAACACGGCAACAAGTTGTATCCCTCCTGCCCCAAAGTGCAGGTTTTAGCACCATCTTCAAGCATTTCCCTGGCCAAAAGGCAACTTGTTTTAAAGTTTGGACCATGCAAGAGAGGCAACAGCCAGTTCATAGCTTCCGGTTGGTGTTGTACAAAATGTATGTTGCTTTCTTTTGTGATTAGTGTTGTCATTGGGATAGGAAATAGCTATGTTAATATTATTTTAGAGCTTCCATCTTGTAGATGTGATGTTAATCATCAATCTCTTATGAGCTTGACCTTTTCAGTAATTTTCTTTTACAAGAGCTAGCCATTTATTTAAGAATTACAAAACCGAGAGCATAACAGAAAATGTTGAAGTTCGAAAGTATGTAATCTAATTTCAGGGATTAAGGTGCTTTCTCGCAAAAATATAGCTGCAAAAGACTAAATTTTCATGTGTATGATTATTCTTAACGCTATCGTCTTCTTCTTCATCGTACCTGAAGAAAACTAGGGTTGATAGCGTGGATTTTGAGTTGAGGAAAGAATTCGTTTTGGCATGACAACTGATTCAGAATATTGGCCATTTACAAAATGTTTAAAATAAAATAGTCATTATTAAGCAGAAAATAGGAAAAGCCACATGGTGCACCTGGAAGTTTGAGTTTAACCAATAATAGTTACAATTCACAGCTTTTTAGGCAATCATGTACATGCCCTCTTGCTTCCAATCGAAAGAGGAGATAGTTATGAACTTATGGCAATTACACAGTTAAAAACATTAACTGGTCACAAGCAGGTTACACATTTTGAAATCCTTCTCAAGCAGAATTCAGAAAAATGTTGGCAAACAAGTTAGTGGCAAAAGAAGTAACCGAATTTGATTATATATGTGAATCTATATTCTGACTAGAAGACTGGCAAAATTGCATCATAGAAATTAGAAACAAGAGATAAAGGCCTGGTTCTGTGCTCTTGTGGGCAAGCTGACAGAGTATGTATGAGCCCATTCTTATGGGCTCACTTCAATGTACCCATAATCCATCACCAAATAGCCCAATTAGTGTGAAAAAAACATCATCGAGTAGCATGATTTATTCAAGGGTACAGTATATGCTATAAAAAAGGTTGATTTGAAGAAACCGTTCTTGTGAATCTATGATAAGATGACTTGAGTGTTACTGCATCTGTCTATATCTCACTACCCATCTGGCTCTGGATTTTACTCACATCTTATATTGTTATTATCCTACAATAATTCATTTATGGGCATACACCAAGTGATATCATTGATCAATTGTTTCATTGTTGGTGATTAAAAAACAATGTGAAAAAATGTAGATTATTAAGCCAAATGTGCTTCACTTCCAATCACATAAAAGTAAAATTAGAAGTTTATAACATCTCTTTGTTTCTAGTTAAGATGTCGAAATCAACTTGTAGTAGTGACTAATTATGGATTTTTCAAAAGCAAACCAAAATATAACACATGAAGATGATAGCCCCTCACGTTTCTTTGGTAGGGAGATGTATGACAAACGGAACTGCTTAGTCTAGGCCGTGAAGAAATATTGACATCCACACCCACCCTCAAAAGTCCAACAACTCCAACCATCTCATTATCATGTCCACCAAAAAAATGCTACCATCGTAACATCATTCCATGCCTCAATTATATATCATAAAACAACACTAACTTTATTATTTTCAAAAAAAAAAAAGAGCAAGAAAAGACCATTAAAAGGCAACATAACATTCTAACTCAATACTTATTTCTATTCTTTTAAGTATTAACACCAATTCAACATCATTCCAAAAAAAATAAAAATCAACATCATGCCGGTGGCATAAAGCAGAATAGATGGAGACCCACTAACCATTCCCTGACTGGGCATGGCCTTGCTTATTTCTTGTGTTTGTTTGGTAGAACCAACTTCTTCACCTTCCACTTCTGTAATTCTTTCTTCTAATAATTTTAGCGAACTGGAAAGTTCATATTGGATTATTATTATGCGTTCTGATTTGTACAGATTGGGTGTTGACAATTTTGCCTGTCGGTGAGCCCTTTTATGATAGTTTAGTTGTTAAACAACGAGAACCAAAACATTAATCTCACTATTATGTCTTTAGCGAAGGCAGTGGATTCGATTGATAATTGATTTACATGTAAAAATGCTAATAGCTATAGCTCAGTTTTACAAACGACAAAAAATTGAGTCAAAGACTCCATACAAGCATAGATTACATTACAGTAACAACAATTATAACATCTATTTTATGTTACACATAATTCCCACATGTATATAACAATATAATTTACAATATTCATCAAAATATGTCAAATTGGGATATCAAACTCGATGATAAATAATTTAAGCTAATGAAAACTATGCTCAACAGACACATAAAACAAACTAAGCAAATAAAAAAAATTGTTTTTTTTAATTTTCTCAAAACAAGTGAACAAAAAGTGAGAGTTAAAAAAATAAAGTTTTTTTTTTCGATGTGGACTAAACTAGGCTGTTGTCAGATATTCCCATCTCCATCTCACTGTATCTCTGCATTCTGGTAAGCATACCCAGAGATCGCCTCCCTTGTCTCACCCTCTGGCAATGGCGGTCATCGAGAACGAATCTCTGGCTCTTGTGCTTCCTCTTGCTCTGTGGTGAATCCTTTAGCTTATCATAGGAATTTTTTTCTGTGAGTTTTTTGTTGTGTTTTGGGTAAAAGCCGGATCTTGCTGGGTTTGTGCGATGAAGGGGGGTGGCATTTGGTCTTGTTTGCGGTGGTTATGGTGTCTTAGCATGTGGGTATCATCGGTTTTGGAAGGAAAGGTTGCTGCTGCCTCGGGTGTTCACGGAACTCTTGGTTATCATTTTGTCAACAAAGATTGGATTTTGATCGTAATGACCTGGGTCGTGTGTGGCAGTTTGAAGTTTTTTTTTCCCTGGGCGGTGTCGGTGCTCAATGGTGGTGTTGTTTGTTTCGCATTCTTTATGGTTTTTTTGAGCTTAAACAAGTCTTATCTTTGTTGAATCCTGTTCCGAGCTCAAAACGTTCTTGCCAAACAGATATATCCTTTGTGGAGCGTTTCTGCTACGTGTTATTCTCATTGGATGCTATTAAGGTGTTTGTTGGTTTTCCTTTAACAAAATGTGATCTGCCGACAGCCTCAGTTCCCAATGCCTTAGATAGTTGTCCTTGCTCTCCAGTCGATAACTACATTTTCTGTTTTTTTTTTCAATTCAAAAAGCATGCGGTAGATTAACTTAAATTTCTTTCAATGATTTAATTGGTGACGGATAAAAGTAGCTATCAGTTATATTTGGGTATTGAATGATTAGATGAACTTCTTTGTTGAATCTTGTAAGCGTGTGTTTGTTATAACAGATGCTGCTTAAGAGCAAGCAAATGCTTTCCTGCTGGGCGTAACTGGGAGCTTGGGCACAATTGTATTTTCTTCTAATCTGTAGGAATGGTTCTTGGGCTAAGGACAAAGAGCCGGAGGGGCACCGCTATCCAAGTTGGCTACATTATTTACGTACAGGAAATCAAACCATGGCCGCCTTCACATTCTCTAAGGTCACTTCGCAATGTATTGCTACAATGGGAAAATGGTGAGCGGACATCAGGATCTATTGGTCCTGTAGTTCCGTCTATTGGATCTGTGGTTGGAGAAGGAAAAATTGAATTTAATGAATCAATAAAGATTTCTGTTGCATTGTCCCGTGAACTATCTGCCAAAGGTGGGAATGTTAGTTCATTTCAGAAGAACTGTTTAGAGTTAAACTTGTATGAACCACGGAGGGATAAGTCAAATAAAGGGCAGCACCTGGCGAGTGCCACATTAGACCTGGCAGAATATGCGACAATTAAAGGGTCTGCAAATTTAAGTATACCTATGAACTGCAAGAGAAGCTTTAGAAATACGGCTCAACCTGCTATATTTTTGAAAATTCAACTCTCTGAGAAGGAAAAGAGCACCTCTTCATCGAGAGAGAATCTGTCAAATGAAGTTCCTCTGGACAGCAAGGAGTCTGTTTCTGCCTTGATGAGTGAAGAGTATGCAGAAGAGGAAGCTGAGATTGCTTCTTTTATGGATGATGACGTGTCTTCACATTCTTCCTTAACCATACCTTCAAATATGGACGCAACTGCAAGTTCCCTGTCTGAAAATGGCAGTGTTGATGAAAGAATTTTGCATGAACATGTGAGTGTCCAATCTTTTGTATTCTTCATAAGTCAATTTAGTTACTGTTTCCATCTGTCAATATATGAAAATTTGTTCCTAGCTGTAATAACCATATGCACCCAAATAATCAAAGACATATATAACTAGTGTCTTCAATTTACAGAATGATTTGGAAAGAATGGAGGACAGTAGTGGGAGGGAGAGCAGTGCGCGTGATTTACTTTCAGGATCCAATCCTGCAAAACCAGCTTTGAATTTGGCATCAGATATGGATGATCATGACAGACTTTCATCACATTCATCATCATTCAACTTGTCTGGTGATTTACTGAGGCAAGGTACTTGTGATGTTTCTTTCACTCAAGAATCCACTTCTATGGCAAATCAAAATGGCAATAGTGATTTGCATCAAAAAAGTTGTGTGCAAGTGATCAATTCTCGGAGTAGTGATAATAATAACGACGGTTTGCCTTCAATGAAAGATGGGGTAGAAGACATTAATGGTAAAACCAAATCTGTACAGAATGATCCTATTGTCAAAGACATGACAATTCCTGTCAGTGATGCCAATTCCAATGTGGTAGAAGGAAGAGAAGATATTGAAGCTGTTGATGACACTCATCAGGAAAGTGAAGACGAGGATATGCCTGACAGGGCTACTGAAAATAGTGGAGAAAACATAAATGAATCAGGTAGCAATCAAGTAGAAGTTGCAAGAAGTGAAGGCTTACCTCTCAATTCATCAGCTTCTTTTGTGAAAAGCAATGGCTTGAAGAACAACACCTCCACTGGCACAAGCCTAAAGAACTTGAATTTCATTGAAGGAAATGAATCTGATATTGTAGAAAGTACACATGGCTATTCCAGGAGCATGTTAATTAACAAAGTAAGAAGTGACAGGAGGAGCAAGAATTTCCCGCCAGGTACGGTTAAATGGTTAACCAAAGATATAAATAACCAGACATCTCATAGCAAAATTAGACAGCTGGAGCAAAGAGTTGAATTTCTAGAGGGAGAGCTGCAAGAAGCTGCTTCCCTTGAACTCAGCCTTTACTCAATAGTTGCAGAGCATGGAAGCTCCACACAGAAAGTTCATGCTCC
>JAVDBV010001432.1:0-10830 GCA_032619315.1 Piper longum
AAGGGCGGTTAGTTAGCCACTGTTGGTCGTAGGCAACTTGATATGGCTGCTCCTAGTGGTGGTCAGATCCGACTACCCTTGGTCTCAGGGTGGCCTATGGTACAGCTTGAGGCTCGATTGGTCTAGGCAGCTAGATTTAGTCTACCTAGCCTTAAGTAACTAGATCCAGCCACCCTTAGCATAAGGATCGCCTTAGCATAAGGATCGCTGATGAAGACCATCGAAGGGAGGCCTTTTTATTTTATTATAAAACCAACCAAATGATAGTATTCTCATTATAATAAAAATCATTTTCGGTAATTAGCAATAATTCTCCCACCACCTAGTAATATTAAAAACCATCCTCCCTTTTTTGATTAAAAAGACTTTTTTCAAGCTTTACAAATTTGATAATTAATCATGTGAAAAAGGTTAAAAGTATAATTAGGTTAATTTCTAAAATTTAAAATATCTGAATTATTTAGTTTTATATGCATCTATACATATTTAAGTTGATGAGACCTGCTAAATTGTTCTAAACAGAAGTTCCAGTTCACATAAATTATATGACCGTAACTCAATTATTATTATAAAGTTTATGGTTCAATTTGATTAAATGCATACTTTTGAACTAAATTAGTTGTAGTAGATGATATATTTCATTTTATTTTTAAGTCCGTCATGATCTCAAACTTAAAAGAGAGAATTAATAAATTAGATATCTAATCTTATTAATAAAAATGGAACTAAAAATCTTATGAAATGAAGATTTGACCAACTAAAATACAACAATAAAATAAAATATTATAGTCTTGCAGTCTATCTTTAAAATAAGAACCTAACAGAAACATTAAATCATTATATTATATCTCATTATTTAATAATATATATATATATATAATTATATTTTATTTCTAACATACGTCACAGTTGGCGGGTCATCTTGATTATTTCCTAGTTATTGTCAACTGGCCATACCTGCCAAGTTGTCACTCTGATAAATATAAGTTCAATAGTATAATGTAAGACATTTGGATGAAGTAAATTGTTGCACATGAGCATCATTGGAAACACTAAAATATATACATGAAATTCTCACATGTCCTATTTTTTTATGGCTTTTTTTTTCAGAATGTGGTACCTATCAATAATATTTTAAAATTGCCCTTCATCTTGACTTGCATTATTTTATGCCAAATTTTTGAATTAAATAGTATAATAGTTGGGGTGCAATTATCTAGAAGAGTTTGAGAGACAAATATTTGTCTTTGTTGTAAAAATATTTGTCGGTCGAAAGTATGAACGACCACAATTTTTTTACTATCCGTGCATGATCTTTGATACATAACCAATATTTTTGCAATAATTTTTCAATAAACGGCTAATCAACTACAAAATTAAGGTTATTTAGCTCTAAGACCGTAGCAGCCAGAAAGAAATTACCACTCAATTAACATCTATAACGACAATTTTAAAATTTCAACAGTTGGCTATAGGACCTGACAATTGATTATTACTCTTTTATATATTTATTTTTATTGTATATTATCCAATTCCTTGAAACAACTTCCATTCATGACCAGAAAGACAACACATTTTTTCTAGTGACAAAATAACATGTAAAAAATACAAAGAAATTAAACTCACTCAGATGATATTGAATATGTTCAAATGCACCATATTTGAAAATGTTCAAATGCACCATAATCCATGGAAATATCACGATAAACTTGGTGCAGCATTTCATTAATCTCTGCAATTTCCGGATGAGATTTCCCCCCAGATAAAAATTCATGAACTTCTTGATCCAGCTCGATTGAGCTACACCCTGGGATCTTCTTCACACCCATTCCCGCCATCATCTTCCTCATCATGGCTACAGCATCCCATTGACATGTTGAGGCACATATGTTTGACATGAGAACGAAAGGTCCGCTATCCACAGGTCCAAATTTCTTGAGCTCATTTACCACAAACTCACTTTCCACTAAAGTCCTTCCATGCATGACATATCCATTCAACAGAGCTGCCCAGACAAAAATATCAGGCTCAATTGGCATTGCCCTTATCAGCTTCTCGGCCTCATCAAGGATGCCTGCCCGACTCAGAATATCAACCATGCAGGTATAGTGCTCAATTCCTGGTTTCATGTTATAAATTTCCTCCATCTTGTTAAATAAATCTCGTCCTTTGTCAACTACCCCTGCATGAGAGCAAGCACATAAAACAGCAACAAAAGTAATCTCATTGGGTCTAAGTCCCAGGTTCTCCATCTCATCAAACAACCCCAATGCTCTCATTGACTGTCCATGTACTGCAAGTCCATAGATCATCGAGGACAATGAGCCAACACCCTTCTCTTTAATCTTCTCAAAAACTAATGTGGCGCCCTGTAACATGCCACACCTTGAATACATATCTATGAGACATGCACCAAGTATATCATCCACTTCAACACCAAGTTTCTCAACATAACCATGAATCCAGATTCCTTGATCAAGAGCTCCAAGGTATGCACAGGAAGAAGTAACACTGACCAATAATGCTCAATTTGGTATAACTCCCTCCATCAACATTTGCTTAAACAAATCTAGTGCATCTTGGTAATGGCTACCCTGTGCCAAGCCTGATATCATGGCACTCCAAGTTGTCACATTTTTTTCAGGTGCAGCTCTAAACAGCTTTCTAGCATTATCAATGGAGCCAAATTTTGCATGCCCATTTATCATAGAATTCCAGGACACAATGTCCCTTTCAGGCATCTCTTTAAACAAACTTTGAGCATTCTCAAGGCATCCCATACTAATGTATCCTCCTATCATCGCATTGTAAGTACCAACATTTTTCCTGGGCATAGACTGAAAGAGCTTATGTACAGGTTCTAGCAGTTTGCATTTTAGATATCCACCTATCATTGAATTCAACAAAACAAAATCCCTATTCATTCACACATTTATCAAAAATCTGCCGTGCAACATTGATTTCTCCAAACTCAGCATGCATTCTAACCAAACCACTTGCTACAAAAGGATCAAATACATAACCCAGGTGAATAACATGACCACAATGCTTTGCCAACTTCAACAGCTACACAAGAAGGGAGCAGTCCTTAAGAACGAAAGGAAAAGTAAATTTATCACTTAAAGGGCAATTGCGATTCATCTTGATATAAACAAGCAGTGCCCTAGCAGGCTTTCCAGTATCAACAAGCCCTCTAATCATGGAGTTGTAGACGAAGGAACCTGGTTTGTCAATGTAAGGAAAGAGCAAAGATGCAAAATGAAGGTCAGGCCGAGGGGAGGTTTCCGCAGCAAAGGAGAGAAGCGCTGAGACGGAAGAAGGGTGGGTGTAGATATTGGTAACAATGATCTGACTGAGAATTTGCTTGGCATGGGAGAGGGATCTGCAATCTCGGGACAGCTGGTAGAGACTTATTGAGGATATGCATCCCCCGGCATGACAACGGTGCAAAACCTTCCAATGAGAGCAACTGGATAACAATCAATTATTTAAAGCAAATCTTGAATTCTTTGAACAACTAGACATATTTGTACTACAGATAATTCATAACACAGATTGTATTCAGAATGAAAAATGTGTTGACAGTAATAAGGACTATAAAAGGCATAATTGAACAACAATGAATTCCATAAATGCAGTCATATAACACACAGATAAGATTCTTGAAAAATTAAGGCAAAAACTTGTATGGCCCATGAGGTAAATCTGCATTTTTAAAAATAATTCTTGACTTACGATATGAAAACAAAAGATAAAACAGATACCTTCCTAGCGACGAACTTGCATTGTCCTCCTTTTCCAGCTGCAGGGGCACCAGATAGCATGATTTGATTTAGATGCACACGTTTAACTGCAGCCACAATCTCTTGAGAAACATACACACAAATATACCCTCAAAACATAAATACCTATCAATTCCTCAAAACAGAAAAGATACCCATGAATTGAATTATCCATGGAAACATATTGAGCCAACCACAAGCCCTTCACTACTCCATCTTATTCTCCTCATAATAACAAAAACTTCACCATTCTAATTATATCATACACATCAATTAACATAACAGCGAGAGAGAGCAGAGAACTTTTTGTGCAGCAGCAGAAGGAAGCCACCAAGACACAGGCCTGACATGGCAGGCGGACTAATGTTCCTAACCAAACCACCAAAGTGAAACCCAAATCGAATTTGGGAGGAAGGCTTGGATCATGGTTGCAAAAATTGGAATTGGACAGGTGACAACCATTAATAAAATCGATTCAAACCAAGAATCCATTTTCATTGTGAATTGACCATCTAATTTCATGTCCAAAAAAACCTTACTCAATAAAAACTTATATACAAAATTACAATTCAGTCTATAACCAGAAGATACTCACTTGTAAAAGTAGTACACACTATTAGCCTAAAGCATGATTGAAAATTAATGCGGAGCTCACGCATACTATCAACGAACACTTTGAAACACAAAATAACCTTTTCACTTTTAATTCACTCGTATGTTTAAACACCTCTTTATGCTCATCCAATGATCAAACACCTTGTAGCCAAGCCAGACGATCTCCACATCATGATCATATATAAAAAACCAAAGACTACCAAAAACAGGGCGACTATATTAAACATGCAGGCAAGGCAACCTATCTACAGAGTCCACAGACTACGCCTACTTGGTGAAGTAGGAAAACATGAAAAGAGTGGAAGATGAAGTAGATACCCTCGAACTATCTGGCCGTCGTTGTTGAGGATATGAATTAACTCGGTCGACGTATGCTCGAAGGAAGAAGGTAGAGGTGGAGAGGAACGAGCGGGGCCATGATCAGATTGAGTTCATGCCGCATTCGCGCGGAAAATCGGCGCGAACGTGGTTGAAGTAGGGCTACTAACAGCTGGATCGAGTTTGGTTAAATATCGACTCGAACAATAATAATATATAATCATATATGATTTATATTATAAATAAAATTTAATTAAATAATAAAATAAGTTATATAATAATCTAATATATTAAATATAGATTTTGATTTACCTTAACTTTAAAGATGAATTCTAATTAAATAAAAATATATAGTATAATAATTTAATTTATTGTTTTTATTAAATCTCATACATTTCACAAAAGGTATAAAGATTTGACTGATCAAAGGGGTTACCCAAAAATATGCAAAGATATAAAAATAAAAAATGCATACATATACATTATAATATTACAAAACATATAAGTAATTATACATGAGGCATAATTGAATAAAAATAAATTAAAATAAATAAATAATGTCAAAATTATGCTTCATAATAGATTATTAATCGAGAAAATAAATTTCACTATCAATAACGTGGCCATGCAAATGATGTAATAAAATAAACCAACTTACCAAAAGAACAGAATCTCTGAGCATCCTAACCTTTTCACATAGTAATAATAACTCGCGGGGGGTGGGGGTGGGGGCATGTATTTTATCTTTAAAATAATTTTAATAGGGTGACCCATGTTAGATTGAGTTAATTCATTGATCTTGGTTGTGCTCGATACATGATGGTCGAATATAGGCTCAGGCCAATTAGGGCTGCCAAAATATGAATATATAACATCTCATGTTATTGTACGAACCTTGATAGTTTGTAGGCGAACCCGTGATTGACGATCCTAATCTGCTAATGTTTACACCACATGAATACATGCAATGTCATGAGCAAAACTTAACAAAAAAATTTATGCAACACTTTAAATATCAGAGCTTTAAATTTATCAAGATTAACTCGAAAATAAATAAGGTAGTTAATTATCCATATCACTTAATTATTTAATTTTAACAAATTAAATCAAAATTTAAATATTTAGAATTAAATGGAGAGCCGCTAGATGGATCAAATCCAATGGCTTTCCTTTATTCCCCCCCCCCCCCCTCCGCACTTTTAAGAGAGATCCTGTTCATTTTATTTTATGAATTTTTATTTATTTTTGTATGTATATTAATTATCATATCATCCATGTAATAATATGTTCAGGTTATCTGCATTCATTCATGCATAACAATTTATATCTTTCATTTTGAGACACAAAAAATATATCAATTTGGGAACCGTATTTGGTTGACAAGCAAGCTAGATTTTTGGATTTCACACGTACAACCCCCCAAAGCAGGAGCTGGCTCTCACATTAATTAATGCCCTTGGGACCCAGAAATATTTATAGAACAAAAACTATTAAGGTAAAAAGCAATAATAAAATAAAACAATGTCGTAGCCCGAGCAGCTTGGTCGGAACCCGGCAAGGGCAAGCAGCCGAAGCCGATTGCTAGAGTGCTAGGCCACTCGGGCTTGGTACAAAGGCATCCTCGACAAGGGGAGGGTGGCAGATGGCAGCCCAACAACTTCCCACCATAGCCAAAGCATGCAAACCATGCAAGGATCGGACCCCCCATGCAAACTACAAACAACCGTCAACGTTCCCCATCAACGCATGCAGGCCACAAAACAAACACAACGACGACCACCAACCACAGAAGAAAAAACAAAAACATTAACAATTACAACTATTACTATTTATCTATGTATTCAAAGTAAGCATGAATGGAAACTAAAATAGGGAGGGGGATATGTGCCGAAGCAAAAGGAAGCAGAGAAGAAGAAACGACAACGGCAAGGGTGGGAGATCAGTCCACTAGGTTTTTAATGTTAATAGGAATGCTATCCACTTCCCACAAAATCTCCAAGAAATCTTATAATGCCCAAAACTCCTTATCCACCACCGAAAGTTCCATATATGCCAAATAGTTAAAATGGTTAGCCACGCCAGTTAGACCCTAGTAACCTATCGCACTCACTTAATTGATCCAAAAAGATTAATTTAAAAATAAATAAATAAAATAAACAAAGATCCATTATATAAAAATTTCTAATAAATTTTAACGATTTTATAAGAGGCCACTATTGAGTTCTTCTTTCATTAATAAGAGTAAATATACATAAAATTCAAAAAATAATAAATATAATTACATAATAATGATAGATTTAAATGATAATATAATTATTGTATTCTAAAATAAATAATTTAAAGTATAATTAAATCAAACTTAAATTATTTAAACTTTCATAATTAATTTTATCTTAAGTTGTGGATGATAATATAATAATTGTATTCAAAAATAAATAATTTAATGTATAATTGAATCAAATTAAAATTATTTAAATTTTCATAATTCATTTTATCTTAAGTTGTACAAAAGAAAAATATATATGAATGACACTCAAATTTCCGTGCTCAATTCTTCTTAAATATTTTTTAGCAAGACTTAAACTCGAAATAAATAAGTTGATCTTAAACATAATTAAACTGACTCAATTTGTTCGATTAGCATCAGCTTGAAAATGAAGAGCCGCAAGGAGATAGAAAGGACGACGCTCCTGAATTACCATCTATACCCTTTTGGGTGCCCTCGGGCGGCTCCCGTCCAAACATTAGGGTAACATCATTACTCGCGTCGGGCCTTATCCGGTTGGCTTGCCTTTTTATACAAAATTTAGGAGCTTGATTCTGATCAATCTCATCAGTTAAATTTATATCGAACGGCTGTTGGGTAGTTTTGCAAGTGAAAATGATTATAAATGAATCGACAACCATTAAAACTGTAACTCTTTTACAATAAAACTCAGCTGTAATTAAGTAAGACTTATCACTATGATAAAAAAAATATAATAGTCATCATCCACTTACAAACACAAAGACAGAAATAAATTTTCTATAGAATTTTACCGCCGTGTTAGCCGTAAAGTTTTACAACAGGTTTGAACTCAATTTTTTATTTTGTCTTGTACATGTGATCGAAAACTAGATTGTCACAAAATATAAAAATTTTTTCTATATACATAAAAGATTTTTCATGTATTTTGGCATTAAAAAATGCAAAAACTTGAAGAATTTTTAGGCTGGCAAAACTTCTTTCAAAAGTAAAATGATTCTTTGTTTTTTTATAAAAAAGAATATTAATGATAACATATTTAGAATAAATAATAATTGTCTTTAAATGAGTCTCAATGTACAAAAGAATTTTTCTTTTTTACATTTAGAAGATCACATGGGGTCTATAACACCTAGTAATAATAACTATTTGTTTGCATACCAAATAAATTAAAATTCTCATTTTTGTGAAAAGTACTTAACAATATACTATTTTTGATAAATTTACCACTTAAACTTTTTACATATTTTATGTTCATTTCTACCAATTAGACGGCAACTAAAAATAAAATTGTTGGTTTGGGAATCTTTGCCAAAAAATGTAGCTTTTAGCAGTTAGGCTAGCTGATTTGAGCCGAGCCTCGGACAACCAAATCGAATCGGGTCGGGTTGAGATTGAGTCAGTCGCTAGTATTTGAAGATTCAAAACGTATGGCTAACTAACCACTGGAGTCAACGACTGCTGCTAATTGGAGTTAAAGACACTTAGCTATTTAGCCATTCTTAAAATGTAAATAGATATTTTAGGTTTGTTCTTAGATTTATAAGATAAATCTAGTTATAGTTTTCATATAACTACCAGCGGTTATGATCTTTAGATTAAAGTATAGGTGTAATTATTGAAAACACCTTAAAATATTTATCTTGATATGTTATTGGGTATATAGGTGCAAGCTGTTCAGTAAAAGATCAATATCCATGTGTGTCTTCTTTATTTTATTATATTTTAAATAAATTTTTTTACTTTATCAAATATATTTTATGATTATTATATTAATTAGGAAACAAAAAATGTATTTTTTCGAGGACTTTTTTGTAAAATGACGTAAATTAATATATATATATATATAGATTTAGAATAAGGGTAATATTAAAAAATCGTGAAAATTTTAAGCTAATCTTTTTCGTTCTATATTAAGGAAAGATTAAGCATAATTAATAAAGAATATGGTAAAGTAGTGAAACTAATATAAAATTAGATCTTTAACAAATTAATTAAGTCCATGTGATTAATAGATCACAAGACATTAATGAATACCCCCTACATGCATTTTTTGGTGTGATATATGTCACATAAAAAGCAGCCAAGTAATTCTATCTACACGAAGCAAATTATAACACATAACATTGATACCAATGCATAATTAAGCAAATTATACATTTATTGACCCCCAAAGAAACTACAGCTTCCACACTTGGGATATAAAAATATATGCAACACATAATAATACATAAGTAAGCAATTATGCATATTCTCACGTAAACTAATACAACCATTCCCATGCATGCAACGTACCCTTGATCACTACTTCAACAAGCTCATGGGATCTTCCCTACCCATCCACCGCCGCCTACCCACCCACCTCCGACGCCAATCGACCCGCCCTTCCAAATCCCGCCTCCAATGCCGCTTCCTGTCCCGCCTCCGTTGGCCACCCCACCACCGGCTCCGCCGCCGACGCCGCTACCACCTCCATACCCACCACCAGTTCCACCGCCAGAACTTCCCGGCCCTACTCCCCCACCGATGCCACTTCCGCCTCCGGCAACACCACCGACACCGCCGCTGCCGTAGGTGCCGCCGATACCACCGCCCTTCGCAATCCCACCATAAATCCCACCACCACTGGGGCCTATCCATCCCCCCTTGAAGATCCCTCCCCCAAGTCCACCACCCTTGTATATACCTCCTCCTACTACACCTCCAGTCCCAGGGTACCCACCCATCCCACCGGTCCCCAAACCGCCGGCTCCCCCGTACCCACCTCCGATTGGAAAGAACGTTTTCTGGTCTTCCAAGTCCTTGGGAGCGGCTCTGGCGAGAACTGTCGCCATGAGAAGATGGGAGCAGATCAGTAGCAGCATCGATTTCAAGACTGCCATTCTGATTGCGAGTGTCATGGCCGGTTTGTGAATAATTGTGTCGCATGTTGAGGGAAGGGGAGGTTATATTATATAGGCGATAATTGTGTCGCATGAATTGATTGCAGTGAATGCTTCCAACTACTAAACAGTTAAGAAGGTCAATGCATATCGGGCTATCGTCACTATCGCTTGTATGTGTTTTAAATATTTGCTAACCTTTCCCTCCCAATTCCATGCATGAAGTAGTGTGAATAATGTGACGGAGAATTTCGACAGTCTGTAACTTTCTGATCTTTCTGATCGTATGTACTTGCCCATCTGATTGTGAGTGTCATAGCCTGTTTGTGATTAATTGCGTCGCATGTCGAGGGAAGGGAAGGTCATATTATATAGGTGAATGGGAGGTTGTATGATTTGATTGCAGTGAATGCTTCCAACTACTGAACAGATAAGAAGTTCAATGCATGTCGGGCGTGTCATCACTATTGCTTGTGTATGTTTGTAAATATTGGCTTACCTTTCCCTCCCGATTCCATGCATGTAGTGTGAATAATGCGACAGAGAATTTCGACAGTCTGTAACTTTCTGATCATGTACTTGCCCATTCTGACTGTGAGTGTGTTTGTAGGGGTGATAAACGAGCGAGTAGCCGGGTTCGATTCGAATAATTCGAAGATTGTTTGAATTCGACTCGAGATAGAACGAGTTTTAACATACATACTCGAACTCGACTCGAATATTTTTCAAGTGTTCAAGCTCGACTCAAGTTCGAATACACTTAAACTGCGAGGTCGAACCTAGCTCGTTTAATGAAATTAAAAAAATGAAGTTAGTATAATTTGAACCCACAACTTTAAGGTCAAGGACTTGCTTACCTACTGTTATAGCCCTAATTCATGGGCGTCGCCGGGAGCTAGGATTTGGGTGTTGTTCCTAGAATTCCCAGCGTCCATGAGGGGTAGCGGTGGCTATCCGAGTGGTGGAAACAACATACCAAGGCTAACCC
>JAVDBV010001438.1:0-14982 GCA_032619315.1 Piper longum
TATATATATATATATATAGGAATATAGAAAGGTCATTCGTATAGAAAGTTCTTATCAACTGCATGTTCTGTACTAGAGCGTCTACCATCCCAAACCCAAGTGGTTGTCTTGCTCAATCACGTCCAACAAGCCCGGGTCGACGGCCGTCGGAGTTAAACCGGTGCACCCACCACGCCACCTTCGCCTCTCCGTGGACGGTCACCTCCGCCTCCAGCACCATCTCCCTTCGGGCGACGTTGGCCAAGAACTTCATGGCATGGTGGCCGAGCACGAGACTGTCGAGGCGGGCGCGGAGGGCGACGAGAGAAGAGGGTGGGGGAGCAGTGCACTTGTGTTGGGTTTGTGAAGAGATGAGTGTACTTCAATAAGAGAAGTAGTAAGGATAACGTGATCTTAAGGACAGCGTGGTTGCTTGTGCTCGCACTTGGTAGTAGACAAATTTCCAACTAAATGACCCTGTTTGTCAATTTGAAATTAATCTCATCATATAAAATCTCCAAGAAAGAATATGAGAGATTAGACGTAGAAATAGTAATATATCTTTCCAATGTCAAATATGAGACTGATTCATTTATACCTAAGTCATGCATGAAATTTCATTACCTTGCTTGTGCTTTTTAAATTACACCTTTAATGTTCAATTGAGACAATGGATTGGCTTTTCCAAATCATTCTAATATGAATAAAACGTTCATCTCCTTATGTCTTTTGAAACTTTTTCCCATCAATATATGGGGTGACTTATCTGTTTTTCATACTTTTGCTCGATTCATGCGTACTCAAAAAAACATGTGTACATGCAGGATAAAGTTTGAGGTATTTCGATGTTGAACAATTTTTAAAAAAATTAATATTTTTATCGTACTTAACTTTTTATAATATATGTAAGGAGTAATATTTTTGGAGAAAAATATATTGTGGTTATTTGGGGTTTTTTTTCGAGGAAAAAAATATGCGTTTTCTTCTTAAAACAGAAATATTTATGCACAAATATGTGCGCAAGAATAAAAATATGAAAAACTGACATCATGGACTAGAGTTACCAGCTTAGATACTCGAGTTGAACGCGTGCATTATAAATAGGACCACAATAAACCGGAACCAAACTCGGGAAGAGTTTAACAAATTTTAATAAACAATGACAGGCAGCTTTGCACCTTCATTTGAGTCAAGAAAAAATAGCCTAATGGAAAAGGTAGAAAAGCCTTCGGAAGATCAAGGGAAAATGTTAATGGCCCGCAATTAACAACATTTAAAGAATCTTTTTAAAATGATCTCGCTGTAATCTAAACAAAAATGGTTGATAAAATACGAGGCAAAGATATTGTTTAGGTGTAGAATTTCAGCCCTACAGATCGGTCTTTGAGTTAGGTTAGATAAGTGGATTAGTGGGACCAAAGACACCCTTACTGCAAAAGAAATCTTACAAGCTATAAAATAAATAAAATACCACAAACAGGGAATAAACTTTTAAAATTTTTACGTGATTTTTTAAGGTTCAATTCGAATCCTTGAATCAGTCCTGTTACATAAGTGGATTAGTAGGTCCAAAGACACGCTTACTGAAAAAGAAATTGTGCGAGCTATAAAATAAATAAAATACCATAAATAAGGAATAAGTACTTAACATTTTTACGTGGTCCTTTAAGGTTCACCAAAAACATAAAAATTTGTATTCCTCACTTTTAATATATCCATTAGATTGTATCTAATGCTATGACATTATCCTCAACTTTCTAAGGTTCTTATTTGCTTAATTAAATTTCGTTTTTTTTTACATAGAGTTAAAAACGGCTCTTTGAATTTATTTCATAAATAGATATGTCAGCTTGGCTTATGCATCTATTTGGAGAGACTCAATAAAAATCAAAATTCACCATGGGTGTGGTTTCTATAGATAGTTATAATATCAATTCATATGACCAAGTGGTTGATAGTTTCGATCTTAAAAATCGCTATAGTTCAGAACAAGGACTCTCGAGGGCTCAAATCCCTCTCTTTTTTACTCGTTGAAAATATTAATTTTTTTTTATTTATTTGGTCTAGCCATTGTTATAACGGAGAATAGCTGGGCTAGGTGGAATAGCTGGGCTAGGTGGAATAGCTCGGCTAGGTGCTATAAAAATTCCCCCTCGCCATCCTTGACGACATTGCACCACCTCCGTTGGCTTCCCTATCACCTCAAGCGGCCCTCTTTCATCATCTTCTCCTTGCTGTGGCTATGGACTTTCAAAATAGGTGTGATGAAAATTATGCGGCCGATAGGTATCTATGATAGCATGTCTACCCCAACCTCGGCAAAGGCAAGTCGGGGGCAACAGTAGTTGCCAGGGATAGCACCAAAGGCAAGGTCAAGCTTCTGATCAAGTTGTAGATAAAAGGTTAAACGCAATCAAAAGATACCAAACCCAATACACAAACGGCAAAAATGGCGGCTTTTCTCTTTAAATAAACAAACAGAAGGCTAAATCCAAGCAAAGGATATCAAATTCATTACAGGAATGAAAAAAAATTGTAGCTTTTCTCTTTAAACAAGCAAAGAGGTAGTTAACGATCAGTGGCTTCGTTAAATCCTCATTGGATGAATAAATTAAAGCAGGAAAAATATTAGTAACGCATTCACAGATGATGGAGTTTGAAATTTTATTCGTTGTTAAGGGAGATGAAGGGTTTTCTTTTGATGCATGACCACGGTGGCATGGGCATAGCAAACGGCAGATTGGATAGAGGTTAGGGCTGTATTTTAAGAAAACATATTTAGGACATCAGATTATATCCAACAATCCAAATCGGAGAGATTGCCGGAAATTTTTCTTGCCATCGCCCCCAAGCTATCCAATCCAAATCAGAGAGATTGCCCATGCCTCTCTCCGCCAAGTGAAGCCTTAGGTGACCAAGTCCGCCCTCCTAGCCAGAAGTGGCCTTCTTCAGCCAAGGTCGGCCAAAGTACTTGGCTGCCCTTGGTTGAGCGGTCAAATCTCTCGCCGCCTCAATTTGTTGGTGGACGACTATTAGTTGGTGTCATTTTTTTTAAAAAGAATGTTTTTTCTTTTAAATTTAAATTAATTTGAATTAAATTAATTTAAATTTTAGTCTAAAATTAAATCATTAGGTAGTTTTATCATTATTAATTTTTTTTAGTAATTAGACATAATTTTCCAATCACCAAGTAGTATAACAAAACTTGTTTATTTTTATAAAAGCTCTGTCTGATAGAATAACAAATCTATTTGAACTTCTTACCAAAAGACAAATGAAAATTTTTAATATAACTTGATAGTGAGTATCTAGGCCTACCTGCACGAGAGGGGAGGGGGAAGGAGTGCATATGAATTGTTTAAACTATCTTCAATTAAAAACTTCAAATAAACTCAACCAAAGCTATAAATAAATAAAAAATTATGTTTTTTATGCAGGCCACCCCTAGTTTGCGGCCACCTCTTGGCCTACGGCAGCTGGGACTAGACTGAACCACCTGTAGGTGCATGGCAGCCAGATCAGGCCACCCCAGCCTCCTGGGGTGGTGGATACATTTGGCTGTCCCTGGCCTGATCCACCTTCGGCCAAGGGCCATGGCCTAACTGGGCGGTCAGGATCTCTGTAGGCCAAGGGGCAAACCTTCAAGACCAGCTTAGGGTAGGCCACCGTTAGCATAAAAAAATTTTTTTTTTTTCTTTTACCAATTGGGTTATTTTAATTTTTTATTATATTATAAAACCAACCCAATCTCACATCACTAGTATTAAAAATCATCCTCCTGTTTTTTTAGTAAAACCTCAATGTCCCCTTAACAATCAAACAACACCCAAAAAAAAACTACAACAGCATCGCGAAGGACAGTAGTTAAGAGCAAGTTGATCTTCATTGTGTCAATAGTTAACTAAGGAGAGAATCCAGAGTCTTGAAAGACTTAGCAAGGACCCCATCATCAATACTGGAATTAAACAAGGTTCCTGGGAGGGATACAGTCCCTGCATTAACGCTGCCAATGGCAGAGATGGCCACGGACGGGTTGTAAGAATCGGGATTATATTGAAAGTGCACCAACCCCTTGGGGAACACAAACATATCTGCAGTGTTAAGAGCCTGGGTGAAGAGCTTGTTGGTGGAGAAGCTCCGCAGCTCTTGGGTGGGTGTGGAGAGGTTGATGGAGCCTGCCGGGTATTGCAACACGGCTTAGGAGACGCTCTGCTGTTGAGAGCCGGGAACTCGGCCAAGCTGGCCTTAGTCACTTTGAAGGCCGGTGGTGCTCCATTGGAGTTGAGCACGGGGCCGAAGCCGGAAAAGGTGAAGAAGCTTGCTTTGACGGCGTTGCTATTGTGTGGGAGGAGAAAGTCGGAGGTGAGGTCCGCGTCGCCTACATGGGCATGGTGGCATGCTACTAGAGCAAGGAGAAGTGCTCCGAGCATGTTTCATGCCATATTAAATGACGTTTTATGGTAATTCTAACTTGTAATATTTGATCGTGGATGAGGTGATTGATCATAGGGTGGCGGGGGCAGGAAATTTTTCTGGCCCCGGCCTCTAATTTAGGGGACGGCTCAGATTTGATAATAATAAAAAAATTATGACGGGGCGGGGTAGATTTTGGCCAAGGCCGGCCACTAGCTGGGGGTGGGCGGGGCAGGGCCGGGGGTGAGGACGAAGGCCGAAGTGCAATGGCCGATGGGTGGAGGGGGAGGAAGAACTAACTTAGTTTAGTTCTTTTGCTTATTCTTATTCTTCCGATTCAAATGGGCTCATTTGCTTGCAGATTTTAAAAGTTACTAAATTGCGTAAAACTAATAATGGTTAATTAGAATAATGATATACTTTGATGAATTATTTGTTTTAAGTACATACTACTTAATGATTGAATGGGTCAAATGCGATCTCTCCAATTAGGTGAAAATTATGTATGTACCCTTCAATCTGGTTTATAGCATTTTTTGGCGTGATATACTAACTTTTATCATGCGGTTTATAATGAAATTTCTCGTTTAACTAGCATATAGGAGTGGACAATTGAACCAGTCGTTAAATCATATATTATAATTTGTCTTATACCGTACTTAGTAATTCATCCCCACTGCTCTGTTTGTCTTAAGCTCCGTACTTAGTGATTCACACTGTAAGGCCTATTTCCATATTATTATCCATACGATATTCTCTTGTTCTTTCAACGTGATATGATTTAGTCCTGTAGTTGAACCTTCTATATATCTTCGTCTTCATACATTCTGTTCCACCTCGCATGCATGTTGTCAAATCCAAAGCTTAGAGCAACAGGGCATCGATACAACCTAACTACATGATTAATCTTAATTTACAGCTTACATAGGATAACCATGGCGTATGTACACTGTTATTAGTCTTACTCTCTCTATACATATATGTCATTCCCTTCTTCCTCTAATATTAGAGCCTAAGCTTACTAGTTCACTGATCCTTTCCATGAAAGACTACATCACTAATAGCTGTCTACTAATGGTATACTTCTACTTAGTAGTTACGAAACATGTTGTACTCAATCTAGCAGCCATGGCCGCATTGTCATGATCTCCAACGCAAACGACCCAAACCTACAGTAGTAGGCGAAATCAATCCAAATTTTTTTTTTTTTTTAGATGAAAAAAGATAATAAGATAAAAAAATAGATGAAAATTCTCCTTCAAATTAAAAAAATAAAATTAACCTACTCGATCAATTTTTATTAAGAAATTCTCTTTAAATCAAATATCCAAAATATAATTTGAGAAAATTCTCTCAATACAAATTAGACGAATAATAAGATCTAAAAAGTATAATTCTTGAGAAAAATAATATATAAAAAATGAGAAAATAACATACACCATAAAAGAAAAATATATTAACCTCACATCTTTGATTACCATCCCTGACTTCAACTTCAGAAGATGAAAACCTTATATAAAATTTATCTTTTATGAGTCAAATCTGTTAAAAAATCTCTCAAGAAGATGTTCTATTTATCATTAACAAATTTTTTTATATGTAAAAAATGTGAGTAGAATTTAATAAACCACCTCATTAAATATTTATAAGATGATGCTCTATTTATCATCAATAAATTTTCCTTTATATAAAAAAATACGAGTAGAATTTAATAAGTTACCTCATTAAATATCTATAGAAAATGACATAATCACACAGGTATAAGAAATAACGACCACTAAGTCAAAAATTAACTATTGAGTTTTTCAATGTAAATGGATAAGAAAACCTAACAAATCTTTCCCTTCACGAATCTATGAGTTGACTAGACATAATTGGTAATAAAGTTCTCCATACTAGCTCTACTTCGAGAAAATAAATGCTCAAGTCAATAAACCCACTTGTTTTTCAAGACATTTCTTTTTTTAGGAAGATTCACAAATTCATAGGTTTTGTTTTCATACAATCACTTTAGTTCTTCTCGTATGACACTTACTCATTTGTTTTGCTCCTTCTGACTAACAACTT
The DNA here is from genome assembly GCA_032619315.1 of Piper longum. Lineage (NCBI taxonomy): Eukaryota > Viridiplantae > Streptophyta > Magnoliopsida > Piperales > Piperaceae > Piper > Piper longum. The sequence continues at coordinate 6,460 of JAVDBV010001438.1, forward strand.
CACTGAAGTCATCAGGCTCACCACTTTCTATGAGTGTCAGATAAGTATACTCTGGATGCTTCGTGGATGGTTTAATAACTCTACCAGATTTTGTTCTGGTAGCATCATCTTTCCCTTGATTAATAATTTGATCCTCGTCATGTACTTGTTCATCACCAACATCAAGAATTATATCATTAGTAATATCATTCTCCTCATCTTCACCATCACCATCATGAGGCAAGGAAATAGAATGTCATCTCTGGCTTCTTTATTAATCTGATGAGCAACATATTGAACAATATCCTTTAGAATTGTTGGATGAACAAATGAAGTCCTAATATTCACAACATAATCCTGAGAATCACTTTGGGTTGTAGTTTCATTCCATAAGTCTTATAGAAACTGATTATCTTGAAACATTACATCCGGCTTCGATCAATCTTCTTCTCCCTAGGATTTTAAAGTCTGAAACTAAACTCCTCATCTTCATAACCCAAAGATATGCATACAAATATCCTAGCCTTAAGCTAAGACTTTAGTTCCTTAGGCACATGTATAAAAATTTTACAACTAAACACCTTTAAATGAGTGTATCTTACATTTCTACCACTCCAAACTTTTTTAAAACATCTTCACCTAAAACAAGGGTAGGAGACTTATTAATCAAATAACTAGTATAAATACTTCAGCCCAAAAACCTATAAGTAATTTTGCTATAGAAAGCATACACCTAACTCATTCTTGAATTATTATATTCATCCTCTCAGCCACTCTATTCAGTTGTGTGGTGTAACGTTCCAATTTTTTGGTTTGATTTCAATAGCATAGGTCGGAACCACTCAATGACCAACTAAAATCATATATAAATACATAATCATGCATACTACAATGACACTATGTGCATCCCGGATAACGTAATGGAGTATACTACATGTCATAAAGATATACATGTTCCAGAATATAGTCGATGGTAACATGTCTACATCATACATAACCATATACATGCACTAAAATCTAATCGACGATAACATGCCCGCATGTAACACCCTAAAATCCGATTCACGCTTGCAAACTAGACTGGAATGTTACAGGCCCTGGTTGGGTCAGCTAACCCAAACCCAACTCGTGTGGTTCGAATCTCGGCGTCTTAAGATAAAGATACGATTCTCTATATGCATGGATGAATGCACAAAACCCTAACATGTTACTACATGGATGACATAAAAATTAATTCACACACCAACACAACTGCAATAAAATCAAAAAGAAATTCTAAATAAAAACGGACAGAGTCTCCCCTCAAAGTGCAATTAGGGGCCACCCTGTCAAAACAATATATACAAACACATATCCGTATATCAACAACTTCATTCAAGAAGAATATATCGTTCTTAAACTTGGGTCTCAGCCCACTTGCACATTCTCTTCATAATTCACGTCGTAACATGTCAACATTCAATCATAGCATAATCTCCTTACATTTTCTCACATTAGTTTCAATGTAATAAAATCACAACAAAATATTAAACACTCAATCATCACATGTGTGTGTAAGAGACCTCGCTGCTCCTCTGTCTAAGCTGACACATCTGATCAAGCTCATCACCTACATATATTATAAAAAGCCATCAGTAATGAGTGTTACCGGTCTGGAAATAACTAATATCAAACTGGAACAGGAGACCCTCTTATTGAATAAAAACATCATATACTTCCTCAAGAACTCTCACAAGGGCACAAATGGGAGCCGTCGCCCTCGAGCGGCAGCGTCCCCTTTCCGTATCATTCTCTTTCCTTAGTCATATCATCTATCGCTTCTTGCATCAATTCATTCTCATTCATCTCAGCCCTCTACATCCTCCATATTACTCTTGGCCTTGAGCACGAAGGTCGAGTACTCTCAGGCAGTCGCCTTCATTACCCTTTGAACCATAAGTTCGTACATGCACTAGTACTTGTAAGCCTCCACGTTCTCCGGGTGTGAGGAACTAAAACGTGAAATTATCATGATCCCTCGGGATTGAAGTGGGTCCTCCCCAGCTCCAGAGCCTGTTAGACGAACACACGCCTTATTTAAAGATGTGGCCACTGATGTCCCTCATTCCATCTCTTACTAAAAACACGAAAATTATATATATATATATATATATATATATATATAATTTTCGTGTTTTCAGTGAGAGATGGAAAGAGGGAGGCGGTCATGTCTTCAGATAGCGCATGTGCTCATCTGCGGGTTGATGCTGGGAAGCACCCACTTCATCCTGAGGGATCCTGCTAACTCCGCATTTGTGTTCTCACATCCAGAGAACGTGGAAGTTTACGGGTATTGTTAAGTACAGTGCATGTCCGGACTTGTGGTTCAAAGTGTATTAAAGGCGACTACCTGAGAGTACTTGGCCTTTGGCTCAAGGCCAGGAGTAATATGGAGGAGGTAGAGGGCTGAGATGAACAAGAATGAGATTTGATGCAAGACACAATAGATGAGATGACAAAGGAAAGAGAATGAGATGGAAAGGGGACGCTGGCGCTCGAGGGCGACGGCTCCCATTTATGCCCTTGTGAGAGTTCTTGAGGAAGTATATTATGGTTTTCATTCAACAGGAGGGTTAGCTCTCATGTGCCAGTTTGATATTAATTATTTTCCGGACCGGCAAGACTCGTTACTGACGACTTTTTATAATATATGTAGGTGATGAGCTTGATCGGATGTGCTAGCTTGGATGGAGGAGCGGCGAGGTCTCTTGCACACACACATGTTTAATGATTGAATGTTTAATATTGTATTTATGATTTTATTATATTGAAATTGATATGAGAAAATGCAAAGAGATGATGATACGCTGTGATTGAATGTTGACATGATGATACAATGTGAGTTATGAAGAGGATGTGTTGGTGGCCTAAGACCCAAGCTCGAGAATGAGTACATAGTAGATTACATTTTATGAATGAAATTGTTGATATGTCCAAATATAGTTATGTATATTATTTTGACAGGGTGACCCCTAATTGCACTTTTAGGGGAGACTCTGTCCGTTGTTATTTAGAGTTTCTTCTTGATTTTATTACAATTGTGTTGATGTGTGTGAATTGATTTTCATGTCATCCATGTAGTAGCATGTCAGGATTTTTGTGCATTCATCTATGCATATAGAAAATTGTATCTTCATCTTAAGACACCGAGAGTAGATCCTGATTGGCTTAACCTAATCTAGTAGATTAGAGAACAGTTCGGTCACCGGTAACATTTTTGGGTCGGTTCATAGGTGAGCCGAGTTCGGGTGTTACAACAACCATGCCCCACATTTTCCCCTTAATTCAAGACCTCTAGCCCATATCCTCCACCTGTGAGATCCCTCAACTTAGTTACACATCGAATACCTAATAGGCTATGATCCTGTTTAGAAGTGGGAATGAACTATAGATCATTATTAACTTTGGTTAACCATTTTAAAGAGATGACTTAGCCCATTACATTACACTTTGGGCTGGGTCGTTACAAATGGTATCAGAGCAACCTAGTTCTGTGTTAGATGATGGGTTGGACTAGGGACGTTGGCTAGGCTGTCGGTCATAGGCCAAAAGAAGGCCGTGAGCTAGGGCTAGCAATGGGCCAAATGTAGGAATTTTGAGGTCAAAATTTTCTAAGGTGGGTAGATTGTGAGATCCCTCAATTTAGTCCTACATCTAATACCTACTAGGTTAAGATCCTCTTTATAAGTGAGAATGGACTATAGATCTTCAAATTTGGTTAACTATTTTAAAGAAATGACTTAGGCCCATTATGCTTCACTTTGGGCCGGGTCGTTATAAATGGTATCAGAGCAATATGGTTCCGTATTGGATGGTGGGCTGAATAGGGACGTTGGCTAGGCTATCAGTCACGGGCCAAAAGAGGTCGTTGGCTGGGGCTAGCAAAATGTCAATTTTAGGAATTTCAGGGATGAAACTTCCTAAGGTCGGTGGATTGTGAGATCCATCAACTTAATCTCACATCTAATACCTACTTTGGTAAGATCCTGTTTATAAGTGGAAATGAACTATAGATCTTTAATTTCAGTTAACCATTTTAATGAAATTACTTAGACCCATTACGCTACACTTTGGGCTAGGTCATTACCAATGGTATCATAGCAACCTGATTCCTTGTTAGACGATGGGCTGGACTAGGGACGTTGGCTAGGTTGCCGTTCACACGTGCCAAAGAAGTTCCTAGGTTGGCGGGCCAATTGTAGGATTTTGAGGACGAAATTTCCTAAGGTGGGTGGATTGTAAGATCCTTCAACTTAATCCTACACTTAATACCTAGGTATGATCCTGTTTATAAGTGGAAATGGACTATAGATCTTTAACTTCGGTCAACCATTTTAAAGAGATGACTTAGCCCATTACATTGCATTTTGGGCTGGGTCATTACACCACATAACTGGGGGGACTTCCTTGTACCATCCTCTTTCTTTAAACTATCAGTTTGGTTCCTTATTTAGCGTAAATTTGTCTTCAAATAATTTTACCAACTCATGAACCTTGGACTTATGTGAAGAATTTTCCCTTTATTGCATAACATTTTCCTTCACATCGTGAACTTTTTTGCCACTAAAGACTCCCTACAAAGCACCAATTTTTCCTTTGTTGTTCACCATTGTGTGACCAAGATGTGCCACCTCACACCTATAGTAGAACCATCAAGATTAGAAATCACACTACTCTTGGAACTCCTAAAAGTTATCCTGTAGAGTTTGCAACACCTCCCTCATCTTGCCACAACAAAAGTACCTGTAGAGAGTTCCTATACACCCTCAACAAATTGTGATGTGTAATCTCTATCATCCAAATCATCAGCTAACATAAGGTTCATTCTCAGATCTAGAACATGACTAATAATTTTCAAAAAATCAAGTTGACCAAAATTAATCACAACCCTTACATCCCCTACACCAACCGCCTTAGACTTGCCATAATTTCCCATCTTTTCCACACCATAATTCCCAGCTTTCTATGTAGTAAAGATATCCTAAGAGGTGTAGCATAGAATGATGCACCATAAGCTACCACCCAACTTGAACCATAATCAGCCCAATACTTATGAGAACAATAAGAAACCACTACTAATTCATCAAATTTAACCACATTGGCATCTCCATCCCCCTATTCTTTGTCTTTCACATTTTTTTTATCCTCAATGAGCTTCCTGCAGTGTTTCATTATGTGACCCACCTTATAACGGTAATAATACTTTATATCATCCAAAGACTTTCTCTCCTTTTCCCATTATTGATTGTATCCCTTCCTTTTCCATTGCTATCCTCTAAAACTAAACCTGCAAAGCCGGATATGAAGTGGTTGTCTCCAAAGACTTTCTCCTAAGCTCCTCTAACAAAAATGATACCACCATAGAATTCATGTCAAGTTTGGTAAAATGACTGACTCATTATCAAATTATCCCAAGAATTCAGCTTTGAACATAAGAGTAGAGTTACCTGTTCCTCTTTACCAATCTTCACATCTATCCCTAGGAAATTATTAAGAGTATTAAATTGGTTCAGATGTTCTTGAATTGATGCTCCATACTTCTTCAAATTATACAGTTGTCTCCTAAGATAAATCTTATTCACCAAATATTTATCTTCATATACTTTAATGAGACTCTCCCACAATGTCTTCATTGTTGTAATAATAATTTGCACATTAAACAATATTTTATCATCCAAGGCCAACTTAGCAATCTAATCTTTCTCATCAAACAGTATAGTTGTCATCACTACCGATTTCAAACTATTTCCTTTGAGAGCATCCTTATCTAAAATGGTATGCATCTTTATTTTTCACATAACAAAATTCTTTCTATTAAATTTAGGAATCTCAAACTTAGTTGTGCTTTTTTTAGTCATCTTTTCATTACAAACGCAAAACCATAGATCCAGTTTCAAATAAATCTTATTCACCAAAGATTGATCTTTATATACATTGATGAGACTCTCCCACGATATCTTTGATGTTGTATTAATGATTTGCACATTAAATAGTACTTTATTATCCGAGGCCATCAAAATATCTACCTTAACAATCTCATCTTTCTCATCAAACTATATAGTTGTCATCCGTGCCGGTTTCAAACTCTTACCTTTGTGAGCAATTGCACAATCATCTTTAACTACAATTAAATGCATCTTTACTTTCCATGTTGCAAAGTTCTTCCCATTAAATTTCGGAATCTCAAATTTAGTTATGCCCTTTTCAATCATTTTGTCAACACAAACACAACACCAAAAATCCGATCTAGTTAAGCTCTTATACCACTAGAATGGATTTAATTTCTTAAATCCTTTAACTTTAATTATGTTTGGACAAGATAAAATAATAACAACCAAATACCACAAACAACAAATGATTTAAACACACCAAATTTATATGGAAAACCCTCCAAAACAAATGGGAAAAGCCACGGTCCAAACCAAATTCATTATGATTATAAATTCCCTTTTACAACCATACTTTCTTCTTTGAGTGAAAGATATAAGTAATATTATTCCCAATACAGATCAATTACAATCCCATGTAGATTGTTAAAAAAAAATAGAAAACCTCAGAGATCACAAGCGTAGTTTTGATGGAGCATGAGAACTAATTTATGATCTAGTGAAGAATCCATTTTCCAAGAACCGATTTCCCTTTACAATTTTCGATCCCTTCTTCTCTCAAAACTAAACCCTAGACACCTCATTTTACCTCAGATCTGCTTCCTATTGGTATCCTTATAAAAAACTCATGAAATTAGGATTAAACAGCCCCAAAAATTGCCCAAAACGAACCCATAATCTGTCCAAACCCGCTTCTCAAAGTCAGACCTGACACCAGCATTGCCTAACACTTGAGTGTTCGGATTTTAGAAACTAGCTCCCAATCCCAGCGTTTTTTGTCGCCCAGGCACTGGCGACTACACCAAAACACTCTTCTCTTCTTGACGCCGCTGGCCACTTTCACCGTTTTCATCGTTGATTCTTCACGTTGTTGCTCCATCTTCTTCATGGAGGGAAGAACTCCAACAGTTCGTCGCTCCGTGATATTGTATACTTTTGGAGGCAATACTTTTTGTAGCCTATTATGTAAAGAAAAAATTATTATCAGATAATGGAATAATATTCTATTCACAATTTAAGAATAATTTATACAAATTTAACGATTTAATGGTACTTTCTTCTTGATATCTTGAGTACCGCTACATTTTGAGTTGGTCTCGAGTCAGTATTGTTTTTAAAATATATAGCAAACTAACCCAATTAATTTCATAAAAAATGTTTTTTTTTTCTAAAAAGAACTCCAATAGTGTAATTAGGCGCAGCCATTGAAGGCCAAATTTGAACAAGGGCTAGCTACCCTTGGCTGTCCAGCTGCCCCTCCCCTTGATGGGGATGATCAAATCCTGGTTCTGCCAACCGAGTTCAGAGACGTCTTGGCCACTGGATCTGGCCTAGGGAGGCCGCAGTTGTAGCTTTGTTAAAAAATAAATCTTATTTAATTGCATAATAATTTTTAAAAAATCTTATATGTAATTTTACAAGGTTCTTATATTTAAATGTGTGAAAAACTCTTGAAGTTGAAGGTTCAAGAATGTTATTGACGAGAAGTGTGTAAAAGGTGCTATGACCCATCAATATAGAAGTGTATAGAAAGACCACAATGTCTATAAATAACTCCTTGGGTTCTCATGTTGACGCGAGCTATTTGGTGGAGATTTTCTAATTAGGAACCAGGCCCTTCGAAGTTTCATAATGCTCTATTAATCAATTTACATTTTAATCGAGCTTTATTATTGTAACAAGTTATCACTTCCGCCCATTTGACGACAACTAGTGTTATCAACACCTCCATGCTCCAACAGTTGAATCTATTCGATGGTGCCTGGTCTGGTGGCTATTGTTGGAACGATACGGTTGTCCCCGATTGATGTCCACTGCCCAGCTGGGCCCAATATTTGATTGGGTCAAGCGGTCGGTAGGGTTAATAATTGACTAAGCCAGCTTATAATTATTTAATATTTGATTCGATTCAGTTCGACTCTAAACTTGACATTTAAATATTTAAGCGCAAATTCAATTCGAATTCAAATCCTACGAGTCGAGTTTGAGCAAGGCAGTATTCGAATCAACTAGACTCAGTTATAACTCGAACTCGACTCGAAATCGACTCGTACATCGATTCGAACTCAACTCGATAAAATAATATAATAATATATATAATATTACTTGTCTACTTAAAATACATTTAAAGTCATAAATAATTATTATTATTAACTACACACAACGTGATGGTGGAGGTGGGGGAGTTTTATTTTTTATTTTCTATTTTTTATTAAATTTGGATCGTTCTAGTAATCGAATGATCCAGATTAAAATTTGAGACAGAAATATTATCTGCCCTGTTAAGATAGTATATATATATATATGGAAAGGCTACAATGTGCTGCAGCCTTTTTGCAGCCCATTGCAACGCATGGCCCGTGGGCCCTAGATGAAAATCCAGCCCACAGTCTTCAAG
>JAVDBV010001440.1:0-28521 GCA_032619315.1 Piper longum
ATATATATATATATATATATATATATATTAGTTCAAGAGAGATCCATTGTTTTTTGTTTAAAAAGAAAATTGGGTCGGGTCGATCATGTTGTTTTTTTATTTAAAATGGTGAATAATGTAAATAAAGAATTATTAACTGAATCCATAAAGTTCTACTTAGCTTGAGTTTTCACCTGTTTTGCTGTCTGTTAATATGTAGTTGGATTTGCACTGCTTTATATGTTATAAACCAACAATAATAATAGCATGTAGTAGATTAAAAATTAGGGTAAAGTGTTTCTCACTCACATGCACGGAGGCATTCTACCCTACTTTAATCGGGGTCATCCGATTACAAGTACGGTTTAAATCTGTTCAATTGATTAAAAAAATTTAAAATCACTACAACGCCAGCAACCGTCGCGCAGCCTTGCCAACCACATCTGGCCACGGGTGGCCTTGTCTGGCCACCCATTGGCCAAAGCCATTGGGGCGGCTAGGACACAGCAGCTGCCGCAAGGCCGTGCCAGCCATATCGAGCCTGGCCGCATTGGACCGTGTGAGGGATAGTGGTGTGTGGTAGTGTGCAACAAAGGCGGCTAGGATGCATTGAGATCGGCAAGGGGGACGGCAGATCAGGGGGTGGCAGATCGAGCTCAAGGGCAGTGGGTGGGGGCATCAGCCATCAGGATGCGTCGAGATCGGCATCTAGGCGTCGGCCACATCCATGGGCCGGACACACCCACATCTCGGGCGCATCTGGGGGTGGCAAATCGGGGTCAAGGGCAGTGGGTGGGGGTTGGACCTGGCCAGCAATGGCCAGCTCCGGTAGCAGCAGAATTTTTTTTTTTTTCATGGCGCGACCAAATCTGGTCGTCGCCGGACAAGTCCAGCCACCATTGCCTAGACCTGGCCGTCCCTTAGCCAGATCTGGTCGGGGGACAGTCAGGTCTTGCCTGTGGCAACCCAATTTAGCCGCGCCACCCATAAGGCCGCTCGGAGTGAGCCGCATGAGGTACAAGCCGTCCATTTAATTAGACGACGGGGTGACAGAAGGCAGCAATGGGAGCATGCGTCTAGAGCAAGCGGCAGGGTCGAGGGGTAGTGGGGAGGGGGGCATCCCCGATGGGGGAGAGGGGGAGCAAGGTAGAGGACAGAGTCGCGGGCAACGGGGTCGAGGTGAAGCAAGGAGAAATGGCGGCCGGGACGGGATGACAGAGTCGAGGGGACGCAAGGAGGGGGTGCATCCCCGACTGGGCGGTGGCCAGATCTAGTTAATTTTTTTAAAAAAAGAGAATAGATCTAGACCGTTAATGTAATCGGACAGTCCAAATCAAGCTTTGAGGCTGAAAATTTTTTTTGCCCCCGGACACACCCAATCACCTCTCCAAAAATTAGAGCTATTCACAACCAATTCTCACTCACAAAATATCAAATGTTATCCAAACTATAATAAATTATTGTTACAGATTAAAAAATTAGTAAATAAAAGCCTAAATTAAATTATCTCATCTCATCAAAGCAAGTCTTGGATACTTGACAATTAAAAGTTTCGAAGATTAGATCAATTGAGTTATAGATGAGTTTGATCAATTGGGTTGGTTACGATAGAGCTTCTGTTGTTATCGTTTATATTTCAAGTCAGATCAGTTTAATTAACGGAATTTTCACTTTCACGCATATGACTAACCCCACCAGTAACTACAAAGATTTAATTAAAACAAACCAGATTAGGGCTCCACAACTTATAATTTTGCAATGAAACTTGAGCAATTAGCTAGTTTGAATTTTAGTTGATATTGAATATATGTATGCAAATAATAGAAGACCCAAGTCTTAACTTCATCATTTTTTCTTTAATAAATTTTTTTAATAATTTAAGAAAATTTTGTAATACTAACTGGGAACTCCTTTATTTTGCACACAATTATTGTAAGCGTTTTGATTGCCAAGGATTTGAGCTCAAGAGCTGTCCCAGTTGTGGCAAGGGAGGACTTACTCCAGAACAGAGAGGTGAAAGATAAACTGCTCCCAAAAAACAAGAAAGAAGAACAAAAAAATAAAGTAGGAAAGATAGCTCTTTCTCATCTTCAAGAAAATTTCTGATATATATGCAATGCCTATCATAGATAAAAATTCCATTTTTTATTTTTAGATTATATTTTTTTAAGTCATAAATCATAATCAAGTGTAGTCTTGTGAGAATTTGAATTTTTAATAAACTAATATCTAATTAATTTTAATTTTAACTCATTTTTATCACTGTTGGGTTCTTGGAGAACAATCCTACTCAAAACAGAAATTTAATAATGTTATTATCATTTGCTTGGATTGAATTTTTTTTTTTCAAAACCTAAATAACTTAGAGTGCAATCATACTTCAATTGAAATTTAATTACTGGTTATACCACACCTTTATAAAGGCCAATTTTTATAATTAAGTATGATCTAATTAAATTGATTTTTTTATGTGTACTATTAGTAGGACTCTTATAATATATTTTGGTACAGTCAAAATCAATTTAAAGTAAAACCCTACTCGAGTTAGAAATATACTCTATCATTTTTATGCTATATCATATTTTACACTAGTTGCTTACCCGCGCAAGGGGTGGCATTTTATGATTATTATTGTTAATAAATAAATTTAATCACAAAATATAGTACATTTTAATTGAAAATTATATCTACAATATTTATTTCAGATACTTAATTTATATCCTAGAGTAAATAGTAGATATTTAAATTTAATATAGACTTATAATCTCAATTTAAAATAGGGTGCAATTTTACTAGATTTAGATTTCTTACTTACAATAAAACTAATACTTTAATGAATAAGAAATAAAGGGTAATATTATAAAATAATTAGAAGACGCATGGCAACACCAAATTAAAAGTTCTCGATTGTATATATTAGTATAGATTGGATTTGATTTAGTGTAACATAATTGGATAAGCTATCTCCCCAAAAATATATATATATAATTCATTCTCAATTATAAATAAAATCTTACATCACAATTTATCCGCCTTATAAAATTTTATCCCCGAAATTCTTACATTTTACCTGTTACTAGCCCCATTTTGCGACCTCTTTGTCTCATAACCGACAGCCTAACTAGTATCTCTAGTTTAGCTCACCATCAAATAAAAATTAAGAAGTTCTAATACCATTTGTAACGACCTCGACCTAAAGTACAACATATTAAACTACGTCATTTCTTCAAGTTCGGTTAACCACTTTTGAAGAGATGACTTAGGTCCAATAAACTTTTTATTATTAATAACTATTTAGATTAAGATTGTTGTTTTTAAAAAAAAAAATCATAGAAGGATCTATAAACAATCCTAATCAAATAAAAATGCTTACTGTGTTATTTACTTATTACCATCTACTTGATTTGAGATTTCTTTTTCTTTTCTTTTTTTTAATAAAAAAGAGCAGCGCTAAACTATTTGCTCACTGGCTAGCACAAGAGCATTGCTAAATCAACTTCTTCACTCCTTGTTTTTAGGATGCAAACACCAGCTATCAATCATCGCACTCCAAATTGTGCATGTTTGATGCCCACATTGTCTTCGGGGAACTTGTCTTATTGTAAAAAAATTCGTCATGAAACAGAACAAGCACTTTCAATACATTCTCGGAAAAAGCTAGAATAATTAGTAGAGCTACAAAGCATCTGATCTCATACACAGAGATATCAACTATTATCAAGAATCTCCATTACCAAAGATGATCAAGTGGATATGCAATAGGGACAGGGGGTGATTGGTTCTTCTTTCCTTTGATGACTTGTAGAATAATGAGCAACTGGAGATATGCCCCATGAAGATTTATTCTTAATTTAGATATACAGCAGGTATATTTACCGAGTTTCTACGAACACCGCGGTTGTCCAGGGAGGAACCATGAATGAGCCAGTGGATGTGTCATATTCACTGTTCTTCACTTTTGCATCAGATGACATAAGCTGCAAATTGGAGGAACAAAAGGTTTTAAGTCTTCATTCCTGATAGCAGGAGAACGCCAACACAACATTTTTCTATAGATCTCCGATATACAACAGCAGGATTGTGGTATGATTCATTGGCGAATGGAGCGAAAACTATGTTGGCGTTAGGTTGCTCATACCTGTACAGGATGAAGTTGAAGATTTCTAGCTTTTATTGAAGGGCTAGCAAAGACGGCCTCATTTGGGCTTCCATTAAAAACAACAACGATCAAAGAAAAGCTGCAGTACGAGGAACCAATTACTTGTCTTTTGCCCAAAAAGTACACTAATAATGACCGATGAAGAAAGGACTCACTTGGGATCCAATTGAAGAAGACCGGGCATGCCCTCATACCCATCTGCAATGCTCATGACTACGATGCCAGGAACCCATGACAGTCCAGTATTATGGAATTGCACCCTTTCCTGCGTGCACAATTATGATATCTGGGAATAGAACCAGTAGCAAAACTTAAGCTTAATAACTTTCTTGGTAAGTCCATCTTCAGAGTCTTCCCTTTCATCCCGGAAAGGGGCTAAATCCTATTCTAGAATCCTTACAAATAGCAATGTTTTGATGGCTGGAATTCGGGTACCCTTCCAGACACCTCCCTCTATCCGGGATTTGGACACGTAAATGCACAGGCTTAGGAGTTAACCTTCTCGGTCAGGTAAGAAAGCATAAATCCAACAGGCCAAAATAAGTGATGAGCAAAACCAGAAACTTAACCTGGATAGAATTTGCTGTTTCCAACCGAAACAGTGGTGTAGAATATCTAATTTTAAGCAAGTCCTTAAAATTATTGACAGCATCTACAATGTGGCTCTTCTGAGGCTTAAATGATGCATTTGCTAATCGAGGTTTGATCCTAAAAAATACAGAATAATGAATGCACAATGACTATGATAAGTACATAAAGAAATATTATAGCACATAATGTTTTACATAATCGCCCACTTACAAAGGCCAATTCTTCTCATTTTTTTCTCTCGGAGGCAGCCCAACTCCCCAATTATTGCACTCGTAGCTGAAATCCACCCTGAAAATACCAAAGAGAAAATTGTACAAATTAAAGAAATTCAGGCAAGAACATTAGCAAACTTAATTGCAAAAAAAAGAAAAGTATTCTAGCTATGCTAATTATAATTGGTGTAAAGAACGAAGACAATTCAGATCATACAAAGGCCAAGCATTAAGTAATTCTGTTGCAAAATAAATGCAAGAGTTACACACACAAAAAAAAAGAATCTACACAATTATTGTCTTGTTTGGAAAAAATATATATAATATAAAACTCCAAATGATATTATCCAGTAAATCTTACATCTAGAAGCTGCAGTAAAGGGATAAAATATTGTATTTTCGGATCTCTCATCAAGAAGAAGAGAAAGTACCATGTAGATTTAATGGAGGCGGTAAGAAAAAGTTGAACATATATAAATAGAGTACTGAGATAGTGCATTACAAGCCTAATCACTAAAATTTACTGGATGACTTAGATATTATATAGTTTGATTTCTTCCATATAACAAGACAATAATAGTTCAAATAAATTCTTCCACAAGCATCACAAATTATAAGTGAGCCATTTTTTCCTTGCAACTATAAGTTGCCATTGTTATATAAAACCTGTTGAACCAGTCACCAGAATTGTAAGAGTCACGATCCAACGATTTTGAGCGAAGCATTTCATCCCCACAATGAAAGAATGGAATTCCCTGTAACAAGATAATTATAAAAGTTAGTACAGATATGTAGCTCACTAATTTAGCTATTTAAATCTTATCTATATTACACTTAAAAAGTACACAAGGAAAAAATGGTAGCTGGCCTCATAAATATCAAAATTGACGTGAATGATGAATCACAAATAAACTATGTATATTTTTTCCATACAGCAAGCAAACCTGTGATAGTGCCACTAAACTTGTAGCTAAATGGTTTATCCTGCACCTCTCATCTACTGAAAGCTCAAACGGTGTCTGCAAGAAGTAGCCAACAACAGAGGGTAAAATTGGAAATTTAGAATGTGACAACTATCAAATGCCTGCCTCACCTTCAAGCTCACAACATCAAATAAAGTCTCATTGTCATGGGCTGATACATAGTTGATCTGAAAAGAAAACCCACCACACAAACGGAAAACTCAGACGGTAAGAAGGTTATACTTGAAAGTTGAAATTCAATTCTAGGAACATTCACGTCGGTAGAGGCAGACCAATGGACTCTAGAAAGCACTAATGGATGCTCTTCGCTAACGGGTACCAAGTAAGAAAATATAATTTCACAGAAAAAAGGTAAAATGTGCAGAAATCTACAAAAGCAGTGGGCAATTTTCTTTTCAATAGGAAACCAATGATAATAAGAAGTTCAAAATGTTTACCGTCTCTGAAGGACTTGATGCATATGCAACTGGCGATCCATCATACAGAAAGACCTCCGATCCTTTCACCTGAGAAAAGCACTAGGCATCACATTTTAAGTTATTGCAGGAATAAGATGAATAAGGTGGCTTATTAGAGAAATGAAGATCGGAGGTGTACAACTCCACTCAAACTTTGGACAGCACAAGACAAGTGGACTTCACGAAGCTTGGACAATTTGCATATGTATGGACAAAACATAGAACTAAGAAATTTTTTGTTGTTCAAAATAAAAAAAAAAAAACAATTTACGTTCACGTCAATTATCATCTGAGATCACCTAAGCTGCCTCTTTTCCCTTAAATATGTAAAATACTTATCTACATATAAAATGCATAAATGAACATGCTTTACAATGTCTTAAAGCCAGTAAGATCTTTGGTCCTTAACCTTGAAAAATTTTGAAATGCTTAGTGTATTTACATTACTAGTTCAAGAACCAATAAATGGAAGCTAGTTCCATTCACCAGACAACGAAACTTGCAAGCGGTTTGTACAAGTAAATCATTTTGAAGTAGAAATTTTGAATCAATTTTATGGTACTCAACATCAACATCTTACCGCTCTCCCACAGTAATTAGTAACCACATAATCTTTCAAATTTGCAGCCAGACCAACCTAGATCAATAATAAAAGGAGTTAACATCATGTTCCTAAGCTTGAAATGATTAAAAACAGGATATCAACCTAGTAAGTGAATGTGAAATGTTAACTCTCAAGTCAATCAAAATGATAATAAAATACAGTACATGGCTAGAAAACTAGCTTTTGATCAGACAATACAAGACGTATACAAGAAAAGGGCTGCTACCAGTCCAGAAGAGTTTTGAGTGAAAAGCCACCAAAGGACTATTTTTAAATAGAAAAGTGGTGTGAAATTGAAAGATGGAACTTGGAAATTATATCATATGGGAGCATTGATAAATTTCAAGTAGGCATACATAATATAAGCAGTAGGATGATAAGCATAAATAAAAGAACTTAATTTTCCTCATGAACTTATGATGTTTATTTCCTCCAGAATATGCAGTTGATTTCAATTTGAGAAATTCATGGAACCTAACTTGTCTCTTAACTCAATATCATGGCCCTTCAAGTAGATGCATTGACCAGGAATAAAAATGATTGGTTCAAAATTCTAATCCAGAGTTGGTTCTTTAATTGCAATGGTAACTTTGGAAGAAAATTTAATAAGAACTGAGAAAAGATTGAGAGACCAAGTCAAACTCTTGGTCGGAATAAAAAATGTAAACCTCACAAATAAGTCTGTGTCACATAGGCATTCAAAATACCCTCTCTTCAAGGAACCTATCGATTGGAGATTTGTGCAGCTCTCTCCTACCACAAATTGCAGGCAAAACTCTAACTTCTTACCTGGATGTGATCTTTCAAAATCGCAAGTGTCTCATCCATGAGAAGCTTAGTACCTTGATGATACTCATTTGGCTGCCATAAGCAAGGAACAAAGTTAAAATCTAAAAAAACTTATCCATAATCAAGAGCAAAAGTAACAAAGAAACAATTGCGATGTACATTTATATCCCTTTTTGGTACATTTATATTCCTTATTCATTCCAATTTACACCTCTGATCTGCACTCCTTTCCCTTACTAACTCCAACACATAGGATAAAGAGATGTAAAAAGAGAAGTTACAGCAATAAAGAAGTTCTCTATTTTTCCCAAGTTCTTTCTCGATCTTATCTTCCTTTTGCAAACTCTTCTAAGAGAATCATGAGATTAGACATTATTTTGTTATCCAGCTTCCTTCATCGCCAAGTCCTCCGTCTACTTGGATTACTCTCGTATCCGTTTCTTATTTATGCCCCTCTTAGTTGATGTTTTTTAAGGCTGGCAACAATATTTCAATGGAATACCGCTGTAAATATTTTTCTGATTTCATTCTAAAATATCTCCTTCTTCTACCGATCGCAGTCTACCTTACTCTTATTTGGACGCATGAGAAAATAAATGACAAACTAATATGCATACGCATGTCCATGACCAAAACCACACATGCTTACATGAACAAAAAGAGAAAGAACAAAAAAATTGATAATTTAGAAGGGAAAAAGAATTATTGGAAAGAGGTAAAGCCATGTCCATGGGTTAAGTCATATCAAAACCAAAAGTTACAGTAAACGTCCATTTCAAATTTCTTCAAGCCGCCACAGGCCCACAAGGATATGCAGCTAATAGAAAAACACGCCTACTTTTGTATGCCTGAAAGATAAGTCGATTACCAGCAAGCTTAAACCTGTTGTGAAACCCTGTTGAAGAGGATGGCCAAAAGGAGAACCACCAAGCACAGCATCCCGTATACGATCATTGAAGCTGAAAAGAAATTCCAAAAAAAAATTAACCAAAAAGGGAGACAGGGTTCCAGGACAGCTAAAAACACAGCCTACATTTCACTTTCGGTCCTACATGGTGTCAGCATTGTGATTCTAGAAATTGGTCCTTGCATGGATAGATTATCCCCGATTATAGGGTCTTGCATAGTCATAGATCTTACATACACTACCTAGGTATTAGGCATTCGGCCTTACATTGGTAAATCATCACTGTTATGGGAGATATAACTTCGGGACTCATTCGCTTTCATGGAACACTCATCTAACTTTGATCAGCTTAACCCAAGTAAAATGAGTGACATTATTTTATCAGGCTCACAATTAATCAACCCTAAATTGGAAGGTACCTTTTCCCATCCATTCCATTTATTTTTACGTGTGTCGTGTCAAAAAAAGAAATTATCAGTAAGCTGATAGTCTACTAAGAATTAGGTAGCTGAGGAGACTGTCCAAATGCTCTAAGGTGGGAAAGGTGCTTACCCACCTATTTGGAAGGAGAAGGATCCATCTAGGTCCAGGGAATAAGAAATCTACAATTTACAGTCCATTGATACATACTTTCTTTTGTATTACAGTAGTAAAAAAGATAGCTAGAATGACAGTTGTATCCAGAAAAATTGTAGGAATTTGCCCCTAGTATTTTACTTCAATAGTCAGGCAACATAATGGAAATGGACATACCTTCCAATACCAGTACCACAAAGATTGAATTGTGAAGCATTTATTCCACGACCATTTTTGGCAACTTCACCAAAGTCCCACCCTTCTCCATATCTGATCAGAAAAATGTGAACGTCTGAAATTGCTTTTCATATATAGTATCAGCAATACAATACCACATTAAAGCAGTGAACTCGTTTCATTCTGAGAAGTGCAACCCTAGGGGAATATGCTAAGCTAACACCAGTTTATCATTAAATTAATTTCTTTCACTTTATTCAGATGATGATAGCTTGCCAAGTAGTTCACTCTCAGAAATATTTCATCCAACTCCCAAGGCGTAAATAAAAAATAAGCTAGTGTAGGTATCAAGTAATTGACGACTGATTTTAGTTCATGACTATGAGATAGCCCTTTTATGATTTCCAGAGGGGCAAGAAAAATTTTAATTTAAAATCATATTTAATGTGGTTCCTCACAAGCCTTGGACATGGTTGTGGTAATGACTGTTGTTATAAATATAGAATGTTTTTAAACCAGTAAAAGAACACCAAAATAGTTGCCCACTTACATGTAAATTTCAGTACCATCTATTCCATGAAGATCTTTTGTCAAGCCCTGAAGAGCATGTTTGGCCTTCACCTAAATGAGAAAAAAACTATTTCAGCCAGAACTTCTAATTCCATATTCCAGAAAAAAAATATGACTGTTTGGTTCCCATCCCTCAAATCAAACAAGTTAAACCATACTCCATGATGGTGAATATAAGAAAGCCAAAACAGGTTTATTGAAAATGTGTACCATGGTGTTCTTCATGATATGTCCCATTAGATCAAAACGAAACCCATCCACCTGAGATATCAAAAAAAGAAGAAGAAAAAAAAAAGAATGAGAATAGTGCACATATCTGATAGGAATGCGATTCCAAAATTAAACATTGAGAACAAAACATAATTATTTTATATCATGTCTAAGCACACGTTCTGAGTGCATTGTCATCACCCTTGGAGGGCTCAAAGACAATCATAAAACATTATTCCGGAACAGGGTAAGATACATGCAGGCATGATTTTAAGTGATATGTAGAACTTTGGAGCGGGCTCACCCTATTCAGTTCTGGACCAGGAATGTCCAAAGAGATACTGATTTTCAACCAATTTGGTAGCACTGGGAGAATCATTCAGTACTACGGAGGGGAAAATAAGGCTAGTGTGCACATCTAGAATCAGGTTAAAATCTTGTGGACCTACAGTGAAATGACAATGTTACCCCTTACTACCCTGAATCAAACAGGCCTTGCCCAGAAGAAACTGGTTCCACAAGATTGCAACAGTTCAGGTAGCAATGCAAGTCCTAGTAGGAGCGAGTTTGATTAGGATCCAGACAAAGTCCATGAACAAGAGCTCTAATACGCTGAGGATCCATCTTGACAGATCAGCTTAGCACATTAGTCCTAACCCCTGAAAATTAGGATTTTAATTATCACAGCTCTTTGGTGGTTTTTGGAATATCAAAAAAATTCTCCAACATGTTTTCCTAGTTTGATAACTGCGTGGATGTTTTGCAGTGCCCTTATTGCTATTAACTTCGAAAAGGGGTACAATACATTAGTGCAGCAGCTCAACTTTACAAAAAGTAATACTACTTTCCAGTGAGCCTACATCCACAGAATTATCAACTAAGGAATGCATACTTGACAACCCCACTCAAGATTTCTCCAAGTAAGATTACAATCTTTTTTTTTTAAAAAGAAAAATCACAATCTATGCAACTCGAGAAGATTATAAACCAAATTTTATGCTGCAAGTTCAAGCATTAATTAAACTAGCATATACACCCTTAGCCAAATGAAGTTAGCGTCAGCAACATGGATTTTTACAATTGACTGCTATCATATACAAATTGATGCATCCCATGTAGATTTTTGTATTGGACGACCTTCCTAGAACTTTGTTGAAGACTTGTAAGATGAGATACAACATCCACATTGTCATGCAGCCCTCCTATTTGAAGTTTCATACACAATTACATAGGATGTGTATTCAGTAAGCTCATTAGTGTATTGGGTATTGAGCTATTAGATCATTAGGCCAATTAAGGTTTCATATAAAAAGGTAATAATATCTACGTAATTTGGGTTTATCAATGAAAAAAATGAAGTTCTTCAGAATTATTTCTATGTTCTTGTCAACCTCCTCAAAAGGACCAAAATCTACCCCAAATTATTCCTACAATCTCTAATTTGCCGATTTCCCCCCTAAAAAATGACCTAAAAGATTCCTTCACCAAAGGTTGGGTTTCAATGCTACTACACTAAGAATTAAAAGAACTTAACAAATATATGGCAAACCCCAACAACTCAAATTTTGAGAAGTGAGAAGTCATGCCTAGATGGTAGGGAAATGATGTATGACATCTACAATTATCAAGGAGTCACTTCTACATCACAAGGAGACATTTTGAATAAATATAAGAGAATAAGAGGAGCCAAGGAATGTATTAATTGATTATAGTGTTTTGTTTGCCTACAAAAGAAGGCTACCTCATTGCATCAAGACATGCTTGAGTTGAAATGAAGTGAGAATTAGTCAGGCGCTTTTAACATATCTTTTGTTATGTAGGAGTAATTATTAATTGTGAAAATCCCATTGCAGTTTGCATCAAATTGGTTATTTGAGTCTAGGTTCTTGATCCCATAGTGTACTCGTCAGTTGCCACCCTCAAATATTTGGCACATTCTATCTTCCCATCACAGACAGTTGTACCCTCAATCTAGTCGTATAACTTTTTTGTATTTACTCAACACATTATATCTTCCAATCATCGCAGACGGTCGTCCCCTTGATCCATCCACAAATCTTTTCCATATTCACCAAAAAAATAAAGTATTCTCGTCAATTATTTTCAATTATCGTTCATGACTCTCCGGTTTCAACTAACACTTGTGCTCCTACCCTCAAAGATATCTTCCTTAAGAACTCACTCAAGGACGAGTTCTTTTCAAGAAGGAGAATCTCAAGTATAACATTTAGAGTTATCAAGGAGTCACTTCTACATCACATATGGATGTGGCATTTTGAATAAATACAAGAGAATATGAAGAAGGAATGTATTAATTGATTATAGTGCTTTGTTTGCCTACAATAGAAGGCTACCTCATTGCATCAAGACATGCTTGAGTTGAAACGAATTGATAATTGACAAAAATTTAATAGCATGGTGTAGATTCACAAATAAAGATAAAGTTTACATCATATTATTCTCAATAGTGATAAGATTTACTTTATATTCTATTAAAACCGAAATTTTGGTGGCCATAACTATTAATTACAATCAAGAAGATTTGACTCAAAATTTTAATTTTTTTTTGTATTTTTTTTAACTTATTTACGGAATCTAATTGGTGAGTGTATGAATAACTGAAATCATAGGAGTAGTTGGTAATTTAAAATATCCCACCGCAGTTTGCATCAGGAAATCACATCTCCCTACCTTAATGAAAACAGCAACAGGCATGCAGCTAAAAGATAGGTGCCTTCATCATAGATCCAAAAGTTTTGAGAGAAACTTTATGCAGTTTATGGCAATAAATCTTTCAAAGTATAGTAACTTTTTAATATAAATAATGCCCACAGGAAAAATATCTATCCAATAAAAGCATAAAAATGTTTTCTTACATGCAACAGACGTATCGACACAACACGAACTCACCTTGTAATATACTGCCCAACACAAAAGATCATCGAGAATCAGTCTTTCAACCATGCAATGTTCGCTTGCAGTATTATTTACACATGTACTATGCTCAATGGATCCATCATTGCTCCTCCTCAAATAGTATCCTGGAACAACCTAACAAAACAACATCATCATGAGATAGTTATGAAAGAATTCTTTCACGAAGCTAGTTCCAATCATAACAACAATCACGCCATATCAATAAATGCATGATTATGTGTAAACTGACTATGAAGAGTCAGTCCAAACTCCAGCTTACAACAAGAGCATTGAAACAATGCATGTGAAGGTATGTAAATTCTGAATTCAAAGGAGGCAACATCTAAACCAAAATTTTAGAATATGACCTTGTCAAGCACAGAGTTTTCATCCAATGGTCCACTAGCATGAATATGGTTGTAGACAACATCCAGCACAACACGCAGGCCAAGTCGATTGAGTGCCTAAAAAACAAGAAAAGAAGAAAATTACTAGAGCAACTGCTTTATCTCTGCTAAAGTATTACACAAACACACACCTGGACCATTTTCCGGAACTCTAGAATACGACAAGGACCATCAGAGTTGCTTGCATAGCTTCCTTTTGGAACTCCCCAAAGAACGGGATTGTACCTTTATACAAGTACAATATCATCTTATCATCTACCGACTACTATCCAAAGAACAAAAATGTCAAATGTTACCCCCAGTTATAGCCATCTTCATCTTTAATAGCCATAACTGCAGCCTGTTGTAGGTCAGAGTCAGGAGGCAATTTCGCAAGATTCTGAAAATCTAAAAATGAAGTTTATCAGTGTCATAAAACATTCTCATTAAAGAAGAACTCTCATGCCTTCCCTCAGAAAAAAATGAGTGTCAAGAAAGGAGCAGGCATGTTCATATGTATCGCTGTTCAATTATATTCAGTCATTGCAATTGCTACATATGAAACCAGGGTTTGTTTCATGGCAAAGGAATGTCTATTTCAAGGACATGATAAAAACGTACAGAAGCATGTAAATTTGCACTATGTACAAACTTTAAACATAATAATGTCTGATCACAGGAATTTGCAAGTAAAACTACCTAAGACAAAAATTTGTTATGCAAATTATGTTGAACAGTAAAAAATACTAATAGCAGTGAAACAAGTTTTCGGTTTACCAACAGACTTCCAATTATCGTTCACATCATCAACACCAGCAAAATGAAAGCAGGGAAGCAAGTGCACATGAGTAAGGCCCGCTTTAGATAATTCTCTCAAGTGGCAAACACCTGCAGAATCCTGATACGCAATTTTAGAATAATCTTCTGAGACAAGTAGAGAAAACTGGATGGATAAAAACCTACTGAATTAATTAGGTAAGAAAAATATTAAAAAATATCCCCTAATCATATTCAAGTGTAATTTAAATAAGATATATCAGCCTTTTTATTTTTCAGCAACAAAAGAGATTGAAAGAAAGCTGCTAAGTCGGAGTTAAAGGAGACATAAGAATGCAGC
Organism: Piper longum; assembly: GCA_032619315.1. Taxonomy (NCBI): domain Eukaryota; kingdom Viridiplantae; phylum Streptophyta; class Magnoliopsida; order Piperales; family Piperaceae; genus Piper; species Piper longum. The sequence goes on from JAVDBV010001440.1 coordinate 14,635, forward strand.
AACCTTTTCAGTACATTCTCGCTAGCTATAGTAGATCAACTTAAGCAATCAAGCTCAAATACCAGAAATACCAAAAGACACTCTAATTGTTTAAGAAAAGGGACAATTAACAACCAAAGTACAAGCTACATGAGACAAACCTGAGAAGTAAAAGCAAGATAGCCACCTCGATGTTCAGGAACAACAGTTTGATCATTAATACTGCGAGAAAAATGCAAACAACTAAGCAAAAGAAAATCAATCTAATTATCGCTAGGAAATGAATAGACACTTTTTCTGTCTCTTGAAAAAACTATTGGAAGGAAATTATAATTTTATTATTTTCAAAAAATTTTCTAGTCTACAGATTTAATAAAGAGTAAAAATCACTTATACCCCTTGAATGACCAATTGCATCACTTATACCCCATGCTTTTGAAAAAAACGATCGCCCCTAGCCTCTAATTACTATCAATTACTAAGCTGTTAGATTTTTGTGACATAGCCGAACTTGGTCACATCATCTCATTGTATTAGTATGATGATGTGGAAAACTCAACCACGTCATCAATAAATAGAAAAACAACAATTTCAATTATAAGATAGTGTTCTAAATTGGAAAGATTTATTTTATGACGTCTAATTCATAAAAAATTGTATTTAAATGTTGAAAAATGAGGCCGCATTATCAATAGGGGAAAAAAAGAACTATCAACTTCAATTGTAAGATAATAATATTAATTGTAAAGAATTTTTCCCTATTGATGACGTGACCAAATTTGCCATGTCATCATACTTAACTATGAGATGATGTAGCCAAGTTCAGCCACGTCATAATAATCTAGCAGCTTAGTAACAGATAGTAAGCAAGGGGTTAAGTGATTTTTACTCTTTAATAAATGGTCAAAATCAAACCACAAACAGGGGGCAATGAGCAACAAGAAGTAAGCAACTATAGGATTCGGACCATCCAACAGGTAACCACCTTTTCGTTTAAATAACAATAACAAATAGCTACACAAAGGGCCTCTTAACACTTTCGGATATCAGGGGAAATGATAAGCAATGTCACTTCACCAATATTTAGAATGTCATGAAATCATACTAAAACTATCATGTTTAGTAGAACTGTAGAATACACCTTTCCATCAGTCAAGTACCATGTTATCAAGCAAATTACCAGCACTTTAAATTTAAACACCAATGTTTCATCGATAACATTTTAATTCTTCATAAGTATTCATGGCTACTACAATTTCAAGTTCATTCCTTTAGAAGTTACACACATTAAGGTAATGAGAATTGTTCAATAACCTGAAGTCCCTAATGTGTAATTCATAGATGCTGATGTCACTAAAAGACGAAAGCTCAGGCTTGTCATCAGCCAAGGCATCCCATTGCTCTGGCTTTAAGTCTGGAGAATCAAGATCAACTAATAAAGTCCGTCTCCCATCAGATGATAGCCTACAAGAACATAAGACTTGCACACAATGAAGAAAATACAGCAAATTTTCCATTTACCCACTTAAAGAAAACCTACCCTCTTGCATAAGGGTCATTGACCATATATGTCTCAACTCTTAGGGTATGAGGATGGTACACTGAAATCTCATATGCATAGTAGCACCCTTCCCACCGCCTAGATCCCACGACACTCCAAACACCATTTACCTCCTTGAGCAGGAGACTTTCCATAGGATCGACAATTGTTGGATCATCATATATAAAAGCACGAATGATCTGCACTTATTGGAAAGAATATTAGCAACCATTGTTCATATAAAGACATCAATTATGAGTGTCTTCAAGTGTGTCAAAACAAACATTATAACGAGTTTCTGCCCAAACAAACATGGGCAAAATGTCTTCTTGAACATGGTTACACAACAATTTTCTCCCATTTGATTGTGGAAAGCACCCAACAAAACCCCACCAAGTAAATGATCACACACATGCTTTCTAACCAAAATCAACAGCGAGATCTAAATGGATGAGAAGGTAGGATATGATCACTTGCCCCTCCTATCTTGAATCGTTACTTTTTATTGTGGTAAAATACAACCTTCTCAACTAATCAAACACCAGGAACCTTTACACCAATTGAGACCATTCTCATTCATGACCTTAACTTCTAGAAATTGCGACTAGTAACCAAAGGTCATAAAAAATGCATGTGTTTAGATCAAATTCTACGAAGTGAGGGGAAAATATGAGGCGTTTAACATACATAAGAAGTTGTAACATTGAAAAATCTTGTATATTGATCACGTGTGTTTATGTATAATGGGTGTGTGAGTGTGTAAAGGGAGAGATACCTGAGCAGTTGGAGCCCAAAGATGCAGCATAATAGATTCTTCGGTGAAGGTGGCCCCAAGTGGACCTGTGTAGGCATATACATCATCCAGGACACCAGGCAACTGCAAGCTGGTTACATCATAACATTTTCCATCACCTGCACGACAAAACAACTAAACGCTATTAAGGAGTACATGTCAACAGATAAGTTCATATAGTTCAAAGAACAAGTTCCGCCAGCCCTTAGAACCTACTATTATAAGAAGCAATTGCTAGCTGACTTTTAAGGAGACTCCCAACATTGGTAGCAGCTGGGACTTTGAAAGATTTATATCCAAGAATGTGAGGAAATTTTTTCAGTACCTGCAAGCAGCATATTTCGCGAATCAAATGAAAGATACACAAAATACATATCACTAGACTCATAAGGTGCAAATAATTTTGATGGCACACGGAAAATATAAGAAGATAAAGTCAATTTCATTATAATCAATTGGCTTACATCTGTTGGCAGGCCTCCATCATCCAGCTTAAGCTGAATTTTCTCATCAAAGCCTGTTAACAAAGGGAAATTAGTACTTCATAGAAAATGATTACCCAAATATCACTCATGGTTTACAAAGAAATGTTTCCACCATGTGCTCTTATGACAAGATGAAAGTTAGCAGAGATCAAATGGGTCCTACGCATATTCTTGCAGCACTTAACAAATAATTTGCCTCAAACCAGTACCATGTTTACAACTTTCCTTGCAAATAGTCAAACATAAAGAAGTTAACTTCTATAATATATATGCACGTTTTAGTTACTTGTGATTTCAGAAACTTGTCGTTGTAGATGTAACTAAAATGTACCACAAATTAATAGTGCCATAAGAAAAAGAACAAAAGACACTTTGGAACACATTACTGAGATTCTGAGTAAAAATGCAACACAAAATGAGGTGGGAGGGAATTTCATACCATGTATACAAGATATTATACTAGACAGAATGTTCAACCTGAGTATCGGTGACAAGCAAGACAGTTAACATAACAAAATCATTGGTATCACACAACCAAGATTTTTCCATTCACAAGACCTCTTAAGACCTAGCTGAATTTTTTAAACCACTTAACTAACAGGAAGATTTGACAAGAAATGACACCACACTATGTTGTTACAACATGTAAAAGTGAAAGAAAAGAAAATTATGAAGCCATTGACAAAAAGGGACATCAGTCTTATAAATGCATAGCACAAGCAACCATCTCCTACCTTCGACTGAATCTGCAACATACAAAGTTGCACATTTACTAGCATATAGATAGCACGCAATGATGTCCTCACTCACTTTCCAAGCAATGATATCTCTAGTAACCCAGAAAGCTTTCGCATGAGATAGACTATCCTGCAGCATACAGTTATATGAAATTCAAAAGTGCAATTATTATTAAAAAAATAGTATAAAATAATTTGGAAGCCCAATCTCTGCAAATGTTTCCTATTGTGAATCACACTACCGCAGTTGAAACTCAAGGAGCAAGTATTAAAATAAAAAAAAAACATCCATCATGCAAAAAAATATCATACATGACTAGCTAAAAATAAGCTAATTTGAATGAACCCAACCACAGAAGTATCATCAAGCTTGCAGAAGACATAGCAATGTGCAATTAGCTAACTTTCTTATAAACAATGATCCTCTAAAAAGAAGCTAATTTAAATGAAGCACACCACAAAAGTAATATCAAGCATCCAGAAGATAATGTAGAAGCAACATCAATAATGCAATGAGCTAGTTAAATAAACCAATACCACATTGAAGAAACTAATTTGAATGAAGTTCCCACCACAGCATTAACATCAAAATATCCACACACAAAAAACAGCAGAGCAATAACAATCGTGCAATTACCCACTTACATAGGTCATGATCATCAAAAAAGAAGCTAAGTTGATTGAATCCCACCACCAAAGCGGGAGCTAATTTGAATGAACCCACCACAGCAGTAACACTAAAATATGCAAAAATACAGCAGAAGCAGCACTAATCATGCAATCGGCTACTTGCATAAACAAATAATCTAAATACAGTAACGCTAAAGTAAAATCAAATATACAAAAACATAGCAGAAGCAACACTAATGACGCCATTATCTACTTGTATAAGTCAAGCTCACACAGAAAGAAGCTACCACAGCTGACAGCAGTAACATAAAAATATCCAAAAAAGCACAGCAGAAGAAACACCAATCATGCAATCAGCTACTCAGATAAGAAAAGAAGCTAAATAGAGTGAATCCCACCATAAACATAAAATCAAATATCCCAAAGTTTAGCTACTAACATAAGCAAATAAGCTAAAATGAGTGAATCACGCCGTCAAAATATAAAATCAAACATCCAAAACACATAACAGAACCAAATCACTGCTGCCACTATCTACTCATGCAATTCAAGATCGCGTAGAAAGAAGCCACCACAGCAGAAGCAACACCAATCATGCCATTAGCTACTCACACAAGTCATAATCTCCCAAAAAGACGCCAAATTGAATGAGGACATAACGAAGAAAGACTAACAAAAAAGAAATGAAGACCTGGGCAGGCGGGGATGGATGGCCGCCGGAGGCTTCAACCGACATGCGAGAGGAGGAAGGCGAATGGCAAACCGTACGGACTCCACCGGGAAGAGAAGGCCGCCGACGGCGAGGAGGATGGGAAGAGGAGGGAGGGAGGTGGGGGAGGGGGCTCCGACGGCGACGGAGAGTGGCCATCGGAGGAGGGAGAGGACGAAGCAGCGCCAACAGTGTCATGGCGGGTGTCAAACCTGGTCCCACCTGCTTTGCCTCCAAATGCTAGCATTTACTAATTTTATTATTAAGGGGGATAAACACTCCATCAATCTCTAATTTAATTTGATACAACTTAAATTAATTAAAATCAGACTCAAATTAAAATTAAGGGAGTCCAAACACCATCAATAATTCTTAATACAATATCGTACCATCCGATTATACCCACAGAATACCATGCTCAAAGTCCATAAAAGTTTATCAAGCCCTTGTTCCGTTTTAATCGGTTTTAATTTGTTATTTTTACAAAGTCCAATTTTTTGTTTTCTTATAAGCATGAAGTAAAATATTGATGATCGAATACATTTATAATATTTAACAAAATATTTTATTTATAATTTAGAATCATGTTGAATTCGGCTCAATTCAATTAGACTGAATGTACCCATGCCAATTATATACTGGGTATGGTAATTAGTGAAGTATTTAAAACTTGGGCAAGAACATATTGATGGAGTCAAAATTGACAGAGAAAAATGCAAATAAAAACATTTAAATCACTTTTAGCGAGTAGCTATGGAAGAGTAACACTTTTTTTAAATTACTTGGATCTCACAACACTCATCTCACATTCATTGACCTCAAATTCAAACTAAATATAAAGATTCTGATGTAATTACTAGTGGGTTTGTGTAATTAGCTCGCCGATTCAAATGGCTAAGAACCCTAATTCTAATCTAAAATTTGATGAAACTTAATTTCCATTTGAGAGAACTCTAGATCGGCATCTTCTTCCCCGGCTGTGGTCACCTACTCCGGCCCGCCCTCTATTTTCGCCAATTCACCTTATATGATTTGGAGGCTACGAGTCATTTTTTAACACATATCAAAATTAGCCCATGTCTCTATTTGTCGCCTCCCCGGAGATAGCAACCTATCAACACCTAAGATAGAATATTTCAAGTAATAATATGGGATATAAGTTTGTAATATTCTTGGTTTTAGCCTCGCGTTATAATTAGAATTAGGTGGTGAATATTATACGAGATAAGCTGTTGTATGCATCCAGTGACCCATAAAAAATTTCAACCTAATTTGAATGTAGTTAGAAAGAACCATTCTTCTTCCATTTGATGCCAAATATTATGTAAACCGAGCAGCATGGGCTGCTGGTTTGATCTACGAAGACAACAAGTGCAAATACGTAGAGCTAGCTTTGTTCATGGTGGACACATAGTTGGGAAGGCACTTTGATGTTCTAACAGTCTTTTCAAAGCCATGCATTGTGAAGATCCTATGGACTATTTTATCATCAAAATAACAAGTTAAAGGATTTCATGATGCATTGGAAATACCAGTTTGATCACAAGGTCTGTGCATATCATACTGATCAATTTGTTTATCCATCGTCGTGACATAGAACATATATATACATGAACAGGACTAGACTTTGGAGCAGTAGTTGCAGGAAAGAGGTAAAAAAAACAAATGAAAATGTGGAGCAGTGGAAAAGATGTGGCACCTAACTGATGTGCCTTGCTTCCCAATGCTCACTTGCTGCAATTGAATTCGTCTTATAACGTGCTTCACACAACCAACTAAAACAACTACAATTGCCACAAGAATTATAAACCTTCTCCAAAGTCTAATGCTAGTATATACAATGAACACCATAACCATCTCTTTTAAAAATTGATTAGGAAATAAAAGAAAAACCCATTTTAATGGCTTGAATGACAAACAAAAAGATCTGAAATTTAGTGGGCAAGGTAAGGATAAAAATATTTCACAAGAGTACACAAGGTGAAGCCTATGATGTTGGGGTGCCAAACCTCAAGGGTTGTGGTGGATATTGTTAAAAAAATAACAAATGCAAACTTAATTTTAGCTTCTTGGTGGATACAAATATTAAAATGTGAGTTGTAAGTATTTGTAAATGAAGTTAATATTCCTATAAGTTAAATGTGATTTTAAATATAAACATGACCTATATTGAAACTATGTAGAGACTTGGAAGAAATTGTAACATTGTAACAAGAAATTAGCAAAGCATAATCTTCGAAATGTAATTCTAAATCTGATATCACACCATCAAAATTGAAATGCTTGAAAGAATCAACACTAATAAATTTTGATATCGACAATTAGGATGATATTTGTTAATGCAAACCATGAGATATATATATCAGTAATGGCAATCCACCAACTGGGTCAATGCCGTCAAAACCATCGGCCCTTTTCCGGCGTAACCAAACTCGCCGGCGACAACCTCTGGCGAGGCAGGCAGGTTGAGATCCAGACCAAGGGCGCTCCCCTCCTTCTTGTATTCTGAGGTTGACGACGACGACGACGAAAGCCCTACCATGGCTGACCTGTGCCTTCTCATGTGGCCGCCGAGAGCTTGGCCGGAGGCGAACTCCGACCCACATATGGAACACTCGTGCACCCTCGTCGCCGGCGCCGGCAACGACTCGTTCACGTTCTCGTACTTCTCCGGCTTTGCCGTCGTCGTCTTCGGCTTCTTGTGGCCGGCCCGGTGCCCGCCAAGAGCTTGAAACGAAGAGAAGCACCTACTACACGTCTTGCACTCATACAAGCACCGCCTTGCCGCCTTGCCGGTGGCGTTTCCGGCGACAGCAGAAGCCGCCGGCGGCCAGCCCTGCGCTAAAAGTATCAAACAGTTGGCCATGTCCTTCTCCTCCTCGGTGGCTCTCTCGCCGGAGCTATTGCCGGAGCTCGCCGGCGACGAGAAGCTCATGATGTTCGCGTCGTCCATCCGACGCTGCCGCTTCGTCCTCCGACGTTTCGCGATACGGGTCGTCGCCATTATTGTCGTTTCCTCTAGCAGCATGACCTCCATCTTCTTCTTCTTCAAAAACGATCAAACAATTGAAGAAGAGAAGAAGAGAGTGTGTGGTATAAGCCTAAATAGCCAAGCTTGCTACGGAGGTTGAAGAAAAGAGGTGAGAGTTGTTAATATATATATAGCTAGGGAACGTGAACAGCAGTAACCATGAAACTAACCTGCCATTGCCATTATTGGATTGAAGAGTTGGGCTAGTTACAGAGCAACCGAACGCTAACTATATTTTTTGATCAGTTGGGTATGTGCAGTGGTGAAGGGTAGGTATATATACGTGCCCAGATTAAAACAAAGATTCGTAATGATTTAGATCATCAGATTGAATTTGTATTAGAGAGTAGAAAGTTTGTGTAGTTTTATCAAACATATATATGGTTGTTTTCGAAATATTCATGTCAATAAGTGAGATTGGAGTGGTGTTTGGAGGGAGTGGAGTGCAAGTCTGGAAGCACCTCGGGATGTGCGCTGCTCCATCGGTTTCCTCTCACATTTGTTTATTCACAGGTCTTAGTTTGTTGCCCGGTACTAACTAAAAGCATGCAACACATTACAGCACAGTTGACAGCTACACATGGTTGTATGGTTGTACTCTCTCTCTCTTTCCCAACACACAGGCGACATAAAATCACATACTACACTCCGCTTTGAAGTTTTTGTTGGCAACCAAAGTGGTTGGACGAGTAATTGTAAAAAATGGTTGCAGTATGGGGGAAGAGGAGTGTGTGTTTCATAACATTGGTATAATGGTACAATTTGATCAATGCCTAAAGATTATTTTAGGATGTCATATTTTGGCAAGTCATTATAGTCTTCAGGTGGCTAAGAGTGAACATCAATTTTGGGGGGTAGATAGGTGCATGAAGCATCACATAAACAATGTGGGTGTAGTTAAAAAGGAACCTCAAAAGTGTTGTCAGAAATGGTGACTGCGAAGCCCCCAGGTTGCAACCTACCTAAAAATGTTACAGCATTCTAACTTAGCTATCAATGGAAAGGGAGGAAGCATTATATTCACATTATACACCTTCTCCATCCCATCAAACAGCTTCTCTTTATTCAATTGTTGGAGCAAACACTAAATATAAATAAAGATGAAGGAACCATTATTACCTCTGAAAATCTTCTTGATATATAACAAATTGAAAAAAACTGAGGAACTGTTCTCAAGGGTAAAGAATAAAAAGACTTCGACTTTTTGAGCCTCAGGTTGCTGATCCCCATCTCACAATTGCTGAACCCCATGAAAGTCCAGCACCAAAGCCCGCCATGGCAATGGTGTCACCGGGCTTGATCTTACCACCTCGAACAGCTTCATCCAATGCCAGAGGGATGGAAGCAGCACTGGTGTTACCATAGTTTGCCAAATTAGACAAGACGTTTTCAGGTGAAATCTGTAGTCGGCTCGCAACAGAATCAATTATCCGCTGGTTTGCCTGTAGTCATATGCATTTATATATTTAAGCAGCTCAATGTTTCTCTTACACAACAAAAGCAGTATTCACAATGCAGTACGAGATAATGTTCAGGACTTACCTGATGAAGTAGCAACCAATCTAAATCTGAACTTGCAAGACCAGCTTTTTCTAATGATTTCTCAACAGAAGCTGGCACGCAGCGGACAGCAAAACGGAAAACCTCCTGACCATTCATTTGGATGCAAGAATTAGATGATAATGATGGTGGAAACCCAACTGCACCATTTGTGCCCAATTTGCTCTCTTGTTTGGATTGATCCTTTATTGGTGCACTTAAATGCCTGTGAAACAATTTTGAGTCAGAAAACCATCTAATGAGCAGGATAAAACTATCAAACTTTTTCCTCCATTTGAAGAATCAAACAGCACAAAGACCTTTGTCCATCACCATCACTGTTTGTATCAAATCCAAGAAGTGAGTCCTCCTTTCTGTCGCAGGCCTGCAGAAATCAACTTCTGTTAGAAATTTTCAATAAGAATGGTACAACACGAAAACTAAGAAAAGAACACTGTTGATGCTTTCTTTTTCAAAACAAAAGTCAAAGACTCAGAAAGGAAAAGGTCTGCAGACAATGATGATGATGTTCACGAACAACTTACAAAATCAGTTAATCATACAACAAAGGAGAAATTCATGCCCACAAACCTGTACTACAGCAGCACCAGCGGCATCGCCAAAGAGGATACAACTACCCCTATCAGTCCAATCTACATATCTTGATAGTGCATCTGCCCCAACAACTAGGACATTTCTGTAGCCGAGTCCTGCACCATAGAAAGATTATAGCAAGATTAGAACTAACAAAACTTACTTCAACAATTGTAAATTGAAGTGAATTGCGGGGATGAAACTGATGTGGTTACCTCTGATATGACCAGCAGCAGACAGGAGACCTGCTATAAAACCACTACATGCAGCTCTGAGATCAATTGACCAAGGATTGTTCTTGCAGCCCAGAGCTCTTTGAATCTGTAATGACATTGCCAAATTTTAATAACACTTCTTAAAACACTGTTTGTATGGATTGGTAAGCTTCGCAATCTTCCAAAATTCCAAGTGAAATCGCTCTCTATTACCAACAGACTACACCATAGTATTGGGTTTCAAAGGCATTCGTTCTCTAAATTAAGTCTTTCTTATCAAAATAATCTAAGGATAGTAACCAGCTCTCTTTCTCTACACATCCAAAACTATCAACGTGATGAAATATACAGTCTTTTCTCTAATGGTAGATAACCTGCACTTAATAACTGGCATCCAATCTGATAGTTTCACGCAGAATGAAAAATTTATGCATAAATACCTGCTAGCATTTCTCTCAACATCCCAAACCCCGGGATAAATTATCCCAGATACACACGGTCAGGATATTATTAAAGAACATATATTTTAACAATTTATTAAAATAAATGTTATTTAATAATATCCTAAATTATACTCCCTAGACAAGGAAGCCAAATGAGCTGCTTGAATCAGCTCAATTCAAAGCTCACTCACACCAATAAATAATAAGTTTGAGCTGGTGCATGTCCAAGCAAGGCTTGGCTCAAGGCTCAAAAGTTATACATATACAGCCTACTGTGTTTCATGCAATTAAGAGGAGTATACTTTCATCAGAAAATTCTATCTGCCAAATGCTTTACATAAATTTTTTGCATAAAAGTTAAAAAATTGGGTAAATTTGAATTTGATATTTAAACCTTTGGTAAAGAAAAAAAAACTTCCGTCATTGAATACCTTTTTAGCTTAAATTTCTGTCACTTAACTTAATGGTAAGTTATAGTCATATTGCTCACCCTATTCAAACTCAAATAAAAATGACCAAAAATTAATTCAAACTTGAAAAAAAAAATCCAAACTTAACTCAAACTCGAATAAAGCAACCCAAACTTAACTCAAGCATGGAAAAAGCAAACCAAGCCCGAGCCAAGCCAAATTCGTCTCGACCTAGGTCATCATATCAATAATTTTGAACTTTAGATTTTTTTTGTCGTACATAACATCATCTCATGCTAAACCCTGTTTTTCTTTGAAAAAGCAAATGCCAAAAAACAAGCAAAGTATAGTTGGCAGACGGGCATGGTAGCAAAATGATATGCTTGCAAATCAAACACTACAAAAACTTCGTCTTTGAGTATCATTGCTTACTATTCATGAAGTCGTACAAAATGACACACCTGAGGTCCACTACCAAAAAGGTCATCGGCAGTAGAGGTACACATCAGGATCAGGTCCACATCATCGGGCTCAATTTGTGCCATTTGAAGAGCTTTACTCGATGCCTCAACAGCCAAAGCAATTAAGCTTTCTTCTCCTGTTAAAGACAGAGGAAAAACAAATTATTAACAATTACAAAGGAAATTTTAAAGAAAATACATAAAATGCAAGTAATGTACCAGAAAGGACCCTTCTATTATGAATTCCAGTGCGAGTAGATATCCAATCATCAGAAGTATCAACAATGTTTGCTAGGTCATTATTAGAAACTATCAATTTTGGTACAGCTGAGCCACATCCAATCAGCTTGCATCCCTGCCCAACGTACCTGTAAAATTAATCACCGAAAGCATTTATGAAAGCCCAGCACAAGATTAGGAAATTCACTTTCTAAATAAAATAATTAACGATAAATACGACCAGTTACCACTAAGTGTATAAAGTATTAAACATAACTGAAGATGACCCTGCAACTAACTTCGACACAATTTTTAAAAATCCATGAATTAATTTTTGCTAAGCTCAATCACTTCAGGAGATCTAAAAATCTTATTCTTTTTATGAACACAGTGGGATTGAACAGAGACCTACCATTAATGCCTATGAACAGCTTTCCATCTCCTGACAGTTGACATTTCCAGGATAAATTTATGTAGAATTCCTAAGCAGCTTAAGTGCTTATATCAGAACAAATTAAATACAGTATGGTGTGTTTATGTTAATATATACACACATATAAATTTACATCTTGAAGACCTTCCCACAAGGAAGAATTGAATTTTAATGAGAACTAGAAATAAGATGAAAAAAATTCCTTCTAGAAAACAAAAACTACAGAAGAACAGTGAAAAGAATACGATAATAGAAACGAGATTGTCCATTGGGAAATTTAAAATAGAAGTTTTTCTCATTACAACACTTCTGGTATTCCTTATCCATTCCATATAGGGAAGACTTGCACGAAAACTTTGGTAAAAAGACAAGACTACTAGGTTTCCAGACACCAGCTCCTAAATCATGTTAGACACCTTTTATGCAAAGCCATACATTTTGCTACGATTGAGGAAATTATTACGAGAAAACAATGCATACTCAGTTCAATTTCACGCCACAAACTTTATGTTAAAAAGAAAAAAAACAAAATTCATGGTTGTCAGCTGACTAATTTATTCAAAACTACACATTTTTGTTTAATGTCTACCAGAACATTCAGCTTACAAAAAATAATGTAGTAAAAAAAACCCAACCAATCAGGGAAAAAGAACTTCTCTTGTTTGCCTTCTAGAGAGGAGAACTCAGTCATATACACAAAATGACCAAGAGGCTTTGCCGATCTTAAACATTCCCAAACACATGTTGGAAATCCCTCTCTTGTACTTGGTAAATGGTGGTCTAAGCCTTGGAAAGTGAAGGTCTAGGTTTTGGGAAGTGAAGGTCCAAGTTTTGGGAAAATAAGTTGAATGCATTGGAAGTTAGAGATTCCAACTTGGTGTATTGGAGATTCCAACTTAGTGTATTGGAGATTCCATCAGCATTGCCTATAAATACATGTCTCATAGTTTAGGCATTCAAATCAGCAAGGTTGAAATTCTGCTTCTGGTAAAACTTAAGGGAGCTTTGGAAGAAGACTACCATTGTCAATGTAGAGGTCTACTAACTGAATTTTATTTTCAATTGTCAATTATTTCTCCAATTAATCTTTTGCCGATATCTTCTAAAGGTTTTCCAAGTTTGTTTCAACATTGTTTACCATTTTATGGTGTTTATCTTTATGAGAATTTTTTATTCTTTCTGTAATCATTCTGCGATTGTACTTTTATACTCATAGTGGATTGGTGGTGGTAGGCTTATAGCCTCATAGTTTTCCTTTCTTCATTTTGAGGAAGGTTTCCACTTTAAAAATTATGTGTCTTATTGTGTTGCTTTTGTTTTAACATCTTGTGACAATTATCTTATTACACAAACAAGTGGAATTGAGATTAGGCCTAAGTATTCCCCAACAACACATACACAGAATCACCTAGGAATTAAGGCATTATTGCTCAAAGGAGACGCAGAAAAGCCCCATACAAAATTCATTTTCTTGCAACCAAAACGCCCATTACAAGCAGTCCCATCACAGACAAGACTAAATGAAGCAACAAGAAGTTAAACAACCACACCAAATCCAACATATAACGCATTAATCATGCCAAGCAAACAGAGAAAGAGAAACTCACTGCGGCGCGACAGATTTGACCGCCGGCGACCTCTCGACGCCCTGCACCCCGCTGCAGCACAA
>JAVDBV010001441.1:0-30773 GCA_032619315.1 Piper longum
ATGGATTGAGGATGAGTTGCTTAATAACCCTTTTTTACAATTAAACTTATTCAAGAAAGATGAAGAAGAATGTCGATGTTAAATGGATGTGGATTTGTAAGTCCTTATCAGAAGGCGGTCTACGTGTCTGAGATATATCTGAGATTAACAAAACTGAACTAGCAAAGTTGTTTTGGTGAGCGTTAACAAATAAAAATAGTTTGTGGGTAAAGTGGATTTATAGAGTTTATTTACATGGAATGTGCGCACAAATTATGGGTCTCACGCTTGGAACAATATTATTTTTTTGAGAGAAAACATGGCTCAGGGTTGTTTTTATAGAATTGGCAATGACATGAACATGTTCACTTGGCTTGACCCTTGGCTTAATCATTGCCCCCTCATCCAAAAACTCGGTCATTGTGCTATTACAAATCTTGGGGGAGACACTTACCACACCATATTTCAATCCATCATTCAGGGTCCTTGGGCCCTCACCTCTGATATTACGTTCATAGATGAAGCTCTAAACTTTTTAAATGAGAATACTCCTTTCTTATCTCATGCGGTTGATAGCATAAGATGGTTATCCTCTACCGGAAAATTTTCTTTCAAGAGTTGTTGGAACTTCTTGAGACTTCTTTCTCCAAAGAGTGTCATGGCACCCTCCTGTTTGGTTGAAATACCGAACAAGCCGGCATGCTTTCATTGCTTAGTTGGTCATGTCAAATGAGATCTCAACTCTAGACAATCTAAAAGAAAGGACTTAATCTTACAAACAGATGCTCTCTTTGTGAGGTTTGCTTGGAAGCTAGAGACCATTTATTCTTTGAATGCTCTTATAGTAAAAAGTTTGAAAATTGGTCCTTCAAAAATGTCACATACTCCATCAAGTTAAATCCTTCAATGAAGAGATAAATTGTTTTCTTACCTTTTGTTTACAAAACAAGCATGCAAGTCTTCTCCTCAAACCCTTTTTTGCTGCTTACGTCTCTTCTATTTGGTATGAGTGAAATAAAAGAATATTTGAAGATCTCAAAATCCACCATGGTTACTTGGCTATATCCATTATTCCTCAAGTACAACTTGCTTCGAAAGTCTTAAACTACAAACATAAAATTATTGATAATTGTGATTTCCTTCTAGATCTTTGGATGTAACTTTATAAGGACTCTTTAAAGTCCTTTCCCCTTTGTATTTCTTTGTCCCTTTGGGGTTTTTAAAATAAAATTTTACTTTATCAAAAAAAAATAAAAAAGATGAAGAAGGATACGATGAAGGATGATTAAGTTATCTATTTTTAATAAGAGAGTTGTGTTAGTAATGGAGTCTGTTATGCTTTTAATTAGAGCTTTGTGTTAGTAAAGGAGTTTATCATATTAATTTCATACTAATTATGCTGTTGAGTCTTTATCACGTACTTAGTAGGGACTTATGGGGGAATTGAGAGTCTTTAGTATATAGATATATGTGTCAAGACGACTTGTAATTTTTAGAAAGAACTTGATGAAAAAATGAGAAGTCGATTTTAATATTGCAACCCTACTTCTTCTTTCTATTGCTATTGTTGAAGCTTTGGTTTGGACAGACTTGCTTCTTGCTAAATCTCATTGCAGGTTGCCTCCCGAGGACAACTGCGCATCAAATTGATATCAAAGCCTTGTTTTGAGGACCATCCACCATCACCCACCCACCCTACCTCACAACCTTTGCCGCTATCACCTCCTTCTGTCATCTTCCCCCTCCATATCCTTGCCACCAACATCTTGTTCCTTGTTATCTTCTTTTCGATTATTGCATGATGGGCACCCCTAACAAAACTCCTAGTTTTAGATGAAGCCTTCGAACAATACCTCTAGCAAAAATTTACCGATCAGGCTAGAGTTTTCCAAACTCAAATGGATACTTTAATAGAACAATTATGGCGTTGTATTGTAGCCAATGTTTCTCCTAATTAGGGCTATAAATAGGTAGCTGATTTATTGACTGTACCGAATTAAATGGCACAAATATGGTGAAGGAATTATTTACCGTTTTGGAAAATGGTGAAAAATTCGATTATTTTAACTGAGCCGATTAGTAATATAAATGGTTATAGTACAAGCTTTTATCGTAATTATTTAACCAATTTCACCGAGGATCATTTTGTCATTTTATATATAGACTATTTTTTGAAGTATATTTTGCATAAATTTGTTGTAATGTTTGGAACTAATGATTGTTGAAGTTTTTTTGCTTGGTATTATAATATTTTTTACTACATTTTATATATTAAAAATATGATATATTTTGTGTGAGATGCTATTTTTGACAATTATGGTTTTTTATTTTATATTATATATATACTTTTCTATTGGTAGATGTGTTATGTAAAATGGTGAAAAATTAACCAAGTTTCACTGTTTAACTGATTATAAATCGATTAAATTTGACTATGGTAGAACTTCATGAATTCGGGTTACGGTTTGGTTACAGTTAATAATATGGTAAATGGTTAATGGCTTGGTTATGGTTAATAATATGGTAAACGGTTAACGGTTATGGTTAATAGTATCAACCGAGCCGTTTTCAGCCCTACTCCTAATCTACCATACCCACCACCTGTCTTGCCTCATCAACCCCCACCCCACCTCAAGATCTCTCCTAGAATTGTGACCTACGTTCTACAACTTGCAGCTGACCCATACCCACCACAGCAGGATGTTCCACACCAATTCCAGCAATGACCGTACCCTCCTCGGTAACATGGTCTGGTCCCTACCTATGGTCCACACAGCGGAGAACATCATGCCCCTCATGGCCATCGTTCGATTCCTCTGGATGCTCGTGATATGCACCCATACATAGATGATTTACCCGCCTATGGCACTGATGAGTATAATGATGATTAAGCCGACGAGCTAGCTACTCATTTCTTCCGTCCTACCGGTCATCACCGGGATCTGAATCCAAACAAATGGGCAAACTGATTTGGGCATGAAATCCCTGAATTTCATGGCACACACGATGCCATTGATTTCTTGAATTGACCAACTGCTGTTGAGTAAGTGTTTCACACCGCCGGCATCCCCCATTATGAATGCGTTGGCCTAACGGTAACCAAATTCAAAGGTGGTGCTCTTGTTTGGTGGAGAGTCCTTAACGCCCATCGAGCTCAAGTAGATGAACCAAAGATAGAAACTTGGGAGGAACTGTGACAGGAGTTGAAAACGTCCTTTCTTCCTTATAGGTACACACAACTATTTGCCAAGCTTTACAATTTTAAGCAAGGTAGTTCTATTGTCCAACAGTACACAAAGACCTTTTATAATTTATTGGCTCGTAATGAAGTTTTGAGAGCCATGATAAATTAGTGGCTCCTTATATATATAGTTTGAACCCTATCCTGAAGGATAAGCTGGCAGGGCTTTACTTCTAAACTGTGGAACAAATTGTACCTCAAGCTGAATCTTTTGAAGCCCAAGCTTTGAGAGTTACGTGTAGACTTCAGCCCTCATAACCACCTAACTGATCGACCCCTACTCTTGTAGACCACCCCAACCCTCCTTCCACTACCCCTCTCTTAAACCCTAGTCTGCCCTCCACCTCCTCACCTGCTGGTCGCCCCCCTCCCACCAATTTTCAGCACCCATCCCAAACTCCTAGGTCTGGAGTTACTTGCTTTAAGTGCAGCAGACAGGGCCATATGATATCTAGTTGCCCTACTAGTCAACTAGTTGTGTTGAGTGCTGGGGGTTTTGAGGAACCGTCTGTTTATTATGGCGATGATTCCCTTTTTGCTGACTATGTGGAAGATAATCTTTCTAGAATTGGGGGACAGTCTTATCACTAGACCTTTGTTCCTCACAACCCGGAACTCCTAGGAAGATTAGAAGCACCTCAACATTTTCCTGACCACTTGTCGCATTGGTGGTTTCAAGGCAAAGATGATTATTGATTCAGCCACTAGCGAGAATGTTATAATTGTTAAGGCAGTCCAAAAGCTGAAATAGCCCACAGAGATTCACTCCCGACCTTATAAACTTGTCTGGTTTTTTAATTTTCATACAGTGCTGGTCTCTCAGCGTTGTTTGGTTTCTTTCTCTATTGGAAATCTTAGGGATGTGGTCTTGTGTGATGTAGCACCGCACCCTTGGAGGCTTCCCACCTTCTTTGGCACCCGTGGCAGTTCGACTGCAATCCATCTTGGAGAGGACGCTCTAATATTTATTATGTTCTTAATTACAGGAAATTTAATCTTTTTCCCCAGCCATGGGATGCAGGTATCTCTCCATCTACTTGTCTCACAGTAGCGGAGATGGAGCATGAGCTTGAAGATGCTGACTCTTGCTATGCAGTTGTCACTCAAGCCCTCCCACTAACTTCTTTTGAGGATCCTTTGATCACCCTTGATGGCACCTTCTTGAGGAGTTTACGAATGTCTTCCCAGAGGAGCTTCCACCCCGTCTTCCACCAGCCAGATTGGTCTAGCATCAAATTGATTTAGTCCTAGGCGCTTCTATTCCCAACTGTCCATACTATTAGATGCCACGTGACCAACATGAGGAGCTCCGACGACAGGTGGAAGGGAAGGATTCCTTAAGCACGCATACATCCGCAACAACACTAGTCCATGCCCGATTCCGGCCCTACTTGTCCTTAAAAAGGACATAAGTTGGCGCATGTGCATAGACAGTCGGGCTATGAATAAGATTGTTGTTCGCTATAGTTTTTCAATTCCCCATCTAGATGATATGTTTGGCAACATTTGTTGAGCTTTGGTTTTCTCTAAGATTGACCTTCAGAGCGGCTACCACCAGATTCGGGTCAAGAAAGGGGATGAATGAAAGACTGCCTTCAAGACCTGAAAAGGATTATATGAATGGCTCATGATGCCTTTTGGCCTCTCTAGTGCTACAAGTATTTTTATGCTAATTATGAATGAGGCATTTCCTCCCTTTATTGGTACGTGTGTTATCATTTACTTTGATGATTTCTTGATATATAGTCAGAAGTGTCACTAGTCATGTGGAACATCTCCAGAGTGTTCTTACCAAATTGGGGCTGGAGAAACTGTTTGCGAATACCTTCTGCTCCTTTGTACCCAAAGTCCCTTTGCACTTTGGTCATATATGAGGTTCATAATGATGGTCATTTCAGCATTGACAAAGTTGTTGCCTCAATTCATGCACAATTTTATTGGCCTTCTGTTGATCATGTTGTTGCAACTTTTGTGAAGAGATGTCCTGTCTGTTAGAGAGGAAAAGGAAGAGCCATTTTTCTAAATCGATCCTCAACAACAAATATAGAGTCCTAACCATGCAAGCACCTCGGAAATACTTGTGGAACCGTCTAGTTACTTCCTTGAAGTTCAATAGTTCATACCACCTTTAGAATGATGGTCAGACGGAGGTGGTTAACCGATCATTGGGTAATATGCATCGGGCACAGATCAAGAATTTTGGTCGATGGGATGTTGCTCTTCCAAAGATTGAATTTAAGTTCAATTATTCCAAAAATCGAAGCACCGGGTATTCTCCTTTTCAGATTCTATTGGGAGATAATCCTCGAGGTCCATTACAGTTACTCCTTTTGATGTTATTCTTAGTTCTGTGGAGTCTTGGATTGATCAGTTGACTTATATTAATACTCAGGATGCTTCCAACTTGAAATCTGTTTATGATAGATACAAGATTTTGCTTATGATAAATACAAGATTTGTGCTAATCGTCAAAGACATAGTGTGTCTTTTGATGTTGGTGACCTTGTTTGGGTTTACCTTTCCAACGATTGATGTCCTCAGGGTCAATATAACAAGCTTAAACCAAAGAAGTTGGAACCGTGTGCTATTTTGGAGAAGTTTGGTGACAATGCCTACTGTGCAAAGCTTCCTCCAGGTTGGAACATCCATGATACTTTTCATGTTGCTCACTTGCATCCTTACTTTGGTGAATTTGAGTTACAAAACTCAAAGGCAAGTTCTTCGAACACAAGGGGATTGATACAACAGAGCAATCATCTAGTACTTCTTTGGATCCTTCTCTGTGGGTTGAGGATAAGTTGCTTAATTACCCTTTTTACAATAAAGCTTATGAAGGATAAGACGAAGGGACAAGATTAATTATTTGTTTTTAATAAGACAGTTGTGTTAGTAAAGGAGTTTGTTCTGCTTTTAATTGGAGAGTTGTGTTAGTAAAGGAGTTTGTTATATTAATTTCATACTTATTATGTGGTTGAGTCTTTATTACGTACTTAATAGGGACTTGTGGGTGAATTGAGAGCTTTCGTATATAGATATATGTGTCAAGCCGACTTGTAATGTTTAGAAAGAACTTGATGAAGAAATGATGAGTCGATTTAATACTGCAACTAATCTACTTGTTATTCTTCTTCCAATTGCTTTTGTTGAATCTCTGGTTTGGATAGGCCTGCTTGTTGCTAATTTCATTGCAGGTTGTCTCCCAAGAACAACCATGCATCACTGTCATGAGGTCTTTGAATTCATTGTGATTATTCATGTTTTTGCAACTTTTCTTTGAATTTCAGTTTTCATGCCCAAAGGACAGCAACGAATACAATGACTTGGCCACTATTTTCTTTAACACTCAGGTTCAAGCAAAATGATTTTCTTATGTATCAAAAATGATATTGCAAGTCATTGTTGACTTTTGAACTTGTTTTATGTTCTTTATCTGCAGGATGACGCAATACGGAATCTGTTCAGTGCAAGAACATTTCATGAGTACAGTGCTCAGAGCCTTCTAACCTTCCTGGTAGAAATTAACTTCTTTGCTTCTATCTTTCTGTTATAGTTAGCAGCATGCTGTTAATATTTTCCTACTTTTTGCAAGGATTTTTATTTATAGTTTGCTTTCTGAGATATTGTATAAGATATTCTGAACACAAATTGCTGGGAAACTAGATTCTTCTATTGCAAGAGATGGTGAGGTCCTGCTAATATACTAATTTTTTGAACATTTTGCCCTAAATATCTTCTACTTTTTTCAACTGTACAGTTGTCCTTGTCCTCATGATGTAGCATAAATAAGAAGTGAGAACTCTCTTACTATGCTAGGTGAACATATTTCAGGAAGACCTAGAATACCTAAGGACTGATCCTAAAACCCTTAAGAGATCTAAACACAACTATTATGGGATTAATTAGACTTCCACCCAAGGAGTTCACACAACACTGGAACACGGCAACTCTATTCAATTGGCACAACCTGACCGAATGGATCTAATTACTATTGCGTAAGACAGGATAAGTTGATGGATCGTATTAGAATCACTACAACAGACCCCAACTGAAGCGAACTCTACTAATGCTATGATACCTGCAACGACAGACTAACAGCTATTAATTCTTTATACATAAGACTGACCCTTATTTAACCTTCTAGTGGCATATCTATTTCCTGGGTCAAATTCTTTCCTTCCATTTCTTATTATAGAGCCACTCAACTCACCAATTTCTCTGAAACTCACACTAAGTAGAGGAATTAGAGACTATTTAGTAGGGTAAAAAGAGTAGAGATGTTGAAGTTGCAGCTTTGGGAAATGAAGGTTGTTGAAATAGATAGGGGAGTGGTGATCATCACCGTATACTTCATTCATATATAGACATAGGTTGTTACAACTGACTAAGTGTTTGTTACGTAGAACAGAAAGGACAACTATACACTAATGTACAGCCAGCTAACATCTTAACAACCATAAGATACACACTACATGACAAACGCACACGACATCATCACCAACTTTAAACTTCACACGTTATTCACTCAGCATTCCCCCTCAAGCTATGGATGGGGTGATTGAAGGCATAGCTTGGACTGTAAAGATTGACGTCTTGTGAGTGTAAGAGCCTTAGTCAAGATGTCAGCTACCTGATTTGCAGACCTTAGATACTTTAAAGAAATAATTTTCTCCTTCACTTTATATCTTATAAAGTGGCCATCTATCTCAATATGTTTTGTTCGTTCATGGAACATTGGCCATTTGATTGTCACACCACAGTTTCATAGGTACCAATATAGGAAAGTCGAGCTCCTCTAATAATAACTTCATCCAAAACATCTCAGTGGTAGCCTTAGCCATGGTTCTATGCTCAGCCCCAGCACTTGACCTGGCTGCTATATTTTGTTTCTTACTCCTCCATACCACAAGATTACCTCCTAGGTTGATGCAATATCCGGAGGTTGATTTATCAAATGCTGATCCTGCCCAATCTGCATCTGTGAAGCCATGAATCTCAAGTATTTTATTCTTGTCACACTTCTTATACACAAGACCTATGTCAGGGTATTTCTTCAAGTATCCCAAAATTTACAAGGCTGCATTCATGTTAGAAACTTTAGGATTTTGCATAAATTGGCTGATTAAATTTACTGCAAAGGACAAATCTGGTCTATTCACTGTCAAATAAATGAGTTTCCCAACCAATCTTCGAAATTGGCTTGGATTGTGGTAGTCTTCCCCTTCCATTGGGTACAATTTGATTCCAATTTTTAGAGTATCAACTAACTTGGCGAGTGTGAGGTTTCATCAAGCATATCCATGATTTACTTCTTTTGGCTTAGAAATATACCTCCATGTTGTCGTGACACCTCAGTCCCAAGGAAGTATTGTAGTGGTCCCAAGTTGTTGATTTGCAGCTTAGATTGCAACCAGTCATTTGTTTCCTGTATTCCATCGACATCTCCCAGTAATAACAATATCATCCACATAGACTGCAAGAATAACACATCCCCTGATAGTCTTTTTGACAAACACAGAGTAGTAAAAAATACACCTTACCAACTCAAAGGATTGCATGGAGCTAAACTTTTCAAACCATGCGCTAGGTGATTGTTTTAATCCATAGATAGATCTATTAAGTTTGCAAACCTTATGAGGCTCCCCCTCAGCAACATTATCAAGAGTTTGAGTTTAGCCACAGAGGAGTAGAATCCAAACTAAATTGAGTTTGGCCACAGGGGAGAAAGTATCAGTGCAGTCCAAACCAGGCATTTGAGAATAGCCCTTTGCTACAAATCTAGCATTATATCTGTCTAGAATACCATCAGCCTTGAATTTGAGAGTATAACCCATTTACACCCAACCACCTTCTTGCAACAGGTAAATCAGTCAGAACCCATGTTTGATTATGTAATAAGGCTTGGATTTCACTATCCATTGCATGCTTCCAGCAGGGATAAAGTGCAACCTCCTTGTGATCGGTAGGAATTCTAGTAGTGGGCAGGTTATGCATAAGAGCAAAGAATGTGTTATGGGAAATACCTGCTTCAAGAGATGGAAAAGAAGGGTGGCTTGTAGGGATGGTGGGAGCAGCGCAGCTCTTACACATGGTGACCTGTGGTTGAGGAGGAGGGTGGTGAGATGGAGGCAAAGAGACATGAGGAGCATCCTTGGGCCGTCTAGTATACACCACAGGGGAGGGTAGAGAACCTATTGGGAGGTGGTGGAGAATGATCAACTATGGACTGATCAAAGACAGATAATGGAATAGGGAGATCAGAGGACTATTTGGCTGGTGATGAAGGGGATGAATAATAGTGAGCATTCTCAAAGAAATTGACGTCAATAGTAATGTGGGTTCTCTTAAGAATTGAGTTATAACAGCAGTAACCCTTTTGGCACTGTAATACCCCAAAAAGATGCACTTGATGGACTTGGCAGAGAGTTTATCACTCCTAGTAGGTAAGACATGCACAAAACAAACACATCCAAACGTCTTTGGTTTAACAGAAAAGAGTGGTTTGTCAGGAAAAACTAATTGGAATGGTATAGCATTGTGCAAAGAGGAGCTAGGCATTCTATTGATTAAGTAACATGCAGTGAGTAGAGCTTCAGGCCAAAGGTATTTGGAACAGCCGTATGGAGCATAAGACTTCGAGTGACCTCTAACAGATGCTTATGTTTCCTCTCAGCAACTCCATTTTGCTGAGGGGAATGGGCACAAGATGATTCATGATGAATACCATTGTTAACAAAGTAATTATTAAAAACATGAGAGGTGTATTCCTTTGCATTATCAGATTTAAAAACTTTGAGAGTGGCTGAATGCTGAGTCCAAATCTCATTAATAAATAACAGGAATTTAGAAAACACTTCAGATCATTCCTTCATTAAATAAATCCAGGACATACGACTAAAGTCATCAACAAACAATACATAATACTTATAATGACCAAGATTAGGGACCGAAATGGGTCCCCATACATCAGGGTGGGCTGTTTCGAACAATTTATTAGACCTAGAAGTGGTAAACTTAGGGAAAGATGCTGGACAAGTTTAGCCATCTCACAAGACTCACATTGAAGCTGTGAAATAGGGCCTAAGGATGGTACCATTAGCTTGAGCTTGGATAAGGAGGGATGACCCAATCGAACATGCCAGTGAAAAACATGGGAAGGTGAGATTGCTGTATTATTGGTGGAAATGGGCTGACCAACATGTAGGAAGTAGAGCATCCCATCATTCTAGCTGCGACCAACCTCTCTTTGGCTCTTGATCTCCTGAAAACCACATCCATTGTTATTGAAGAAATCCTGATAATTACTGTTAGAGCATAATTTCTTTACAGATAGGAGGCTCATAGGAAGGGCTGGAACAAGTAGTACATCATGATGAATAAAACTGGAACTCAACACTACACGACCTTTACCCACAGCAGGAGTCTGTATTCTATCAACAAGGCGCAGGAAATGGAGAATAATCAGAAAACAATCCTGGATGGCAGGTCATATGATCAGTGACCCAGGAATCTATAAGCCATTTACCTTGAAGAGAGAAGTCGAACTGGGAGGAACCTGTAGCAGCAAGGGCAGCAGAAGGGAGGCCCGCATCTCCATGAGCCATTTTGAACAAGTGTTCAAAGTCAGAATGGCTGAGAGTAATAGTAGTGGGAGAAGTGGACAAAGGGCCATCAGCTGAGTAGGGTTTGGTTGGATTGGGTGCAGTTGAATTCTCCTCCATCTTATTCGCCCATTCAGGTCTGCCATGCTTCTTCCAGCATTTGTCTTCAAGGTGACCTGGCTTCTTGCAGAAAGTGCAATATCTATCTTCCCTAGGAGCAATACTTCGACCCCCACCCCTGCCAATGGATCCACAACCCCTCCCCCTCCCCCTTGATGAAGCAAAGGAAGGAGAGGAGACAGCAGCGGGGACTGGTGGAGCATCAGATTTAACATCGACCTCAGCAGGGATCCTTGACAGCCGAGAGAATGTTGCATTAAGAGTTGGAAACTCAGATCCAGTGAGGATCTGATTCTTGGCAGATTCATAAGTTGGCCCAAAGGGCAGCAAGGAAGGACACCACCATTAGATCTTCACGTTGCTTCTTCCAAGTGGCCAAGTTTGAATAGTAGGTTTGTTTTCCTCAATATGGTGCAGCTTGTATTTAGAGTTAAGAAAGGTTTGAAAGGCTGCAAACCAGGGCAGATAGTTCTTCTTTCCTTGGAGTTTGGTGGAAGTGATGGAAGAACCATGAATCAAGTCAGCCACTGAGATGGTGGAGGCATCATATGAGGAAGAAGCAGGCTTGGTAGCATCCATGGACTGCAGCCAAGGGCTGAATCAGGGAGGGAGGGAAGGGAAAAACTTTCAGCAATGAACCTGGCTCGAAACCATGTAGAAATAGATAGGGGAAAGGTGATCCTTCATCACCGTATGCTTCATTCATATGTAGACATAGGTTGTTACAACTAAGTGTTTGTTACATAGAACAGAAAGGACAACTATACACTCATGTACAGCCAGCTAACATCTTAACAACCACAAGATACACACTACATCATATCAAACTCACACGACATCACCACCAACTTTAAACTTCACATGTTATTCACTCAGCAAAGGGGATAAGGGAAGAGAATAAATGATAAGGATCTTGGAAGAAAAGTTCGTCATTTCATCATAAAACATCGAGATGGGAGTAAGATTATATAATTTATTAACATCTTAAAGTGATATATTTTGATGGGTGTCAAATGCTATCTTAATTTTGAGATGGGAGTTTTTTTATGGGTTTTGACGGAGCCTGCAATTTTTATTTCTTCAATTTGAAAACATTGGTTCCAACATAATTGTTGAAGTAAATATTTAGTGATTCTCCTTCCTAACAACTTTAACTTTTAAGATAAGTGGTTCGACTTTATAAAATTTACATGGTATCAAAGCCAAAGGGTTGGGGTTCAACCCCGTTGGCATATATGCCCGGAAAAATATTAATTTGCCCATATTGTGTCAAATGGATTATTTGCTCCATGTATGTTCACGTTCTAAGCCTTAAACATTTGCTTGTACATGAGGGGAGGAGTTAAAGTAAATATTTAGTGGTTTTCTTTTGTAAGAGCTTTAGTTTTGGGGACAAGTAGTTAGACCATCTAAAATTTACAATAATCAAACCAAACCTGCCAAAAAATCTTTCATGTGTGTCTGTGTGTGCGTATATGTGTGTGTATGTGTGTATATATATATATATATATTGCATGTTAACCATTTCTATGTTTTGTTTAAAAACTTCAGTTTGTTAGTTTCAAGAGAAGTTAAGTAGTTGTTGAGAATCAGGGATTTAGAGTTTGAACTCATATTTATTCATCTACATTGCATCTACTCTAAATAGATGAATTAGGAGGTGTGAAATACACTCTATACGCGCATGCTTTACATAATCCTTTGGTTTTATTTTTTTTTTTAGATGTACGGAATTTAGCTCCATTGTTAAAAAACTAGAAATCTGTCTAATTTAGTATGAAAGGTTTTTTGGTTTATGATGTGATGATGGGCCAAACAATTACTACTTTACACCTTTGTCAACCATAAATAATAAGAAGAGCGAGTGATGGAAACACTCTTGTTGGCTATGTGATGGGCAAACACCTTTTCTTTGTGTGGTTCCAAACCATGTTGAAAAAATTATGGAAGCTTTCTAGAACCTTTGAAATGTAATCTCTAGCCGACGGTTTCTTCTTATTCAAGTTCTCTTCTAAGGAGGATTGTGGGAATATTCTTCACTCATCATGGACTATGAGGGCCAACCCCGTATTCTTCGAAAATGGCATCCGGGTTTTCAGCCAACTCAAGAGTTACTAAAACCAGTTCCAATATGGATCAAATTCCGCCCTGAGTATATGTGGAAATTGATTATACTTTCACATTTCCTACATTTATTATGTTGATGAGAGATGATTACTCTTCTTTCAACCGAAAGGTAGATTATGAATGGAAGCCTAAGATTTGATCCATATGTAATTGTTTTGATCATGTGGTGCACGACAAGAATGTCAAGTTGTTCAGATGTCAAATATTCCTCAAAATGATCTCCCTTCATTACATACTTCTCTGTCTGCTGGCCCATGCACTTCAAACAGTGAGCAAAACAAAGATGAACAGGTTCCTCCATTAGCTTCTGCTCAGGCTGACCCCTCTTGCTCTAGTTTAGACTGTCCCTCCAAACCCACAATGTGATGCTCAGATTTCTATTGAGCCAAGTTCCCCCCCACAAGAGACTATAGTTCCTCTCTTTCATCACGAAAGTCAAAATGGGTGGAATGTGGTGGCACATAACAAATTAGCCCGAAACCATAAAATTTCTCAAATGTTGAAAGTCTACTCAAAAAACCCTAAAAAATCTATTCAAGTTTCAAAATCCAAAGTAGTTGCTAAAACAAAGGGGACAAGCCTTCCTTCTTTATGACTAGTTTGGGAGCTTGGAATGCGCGCAGCCTCTCTTGTCAAGCAAGGAGGTTGGAGTTTGGATGTCTCTAATCTAACAATTCAAGAAAATATGACCATCTTTGGTTTTTGTGAGATAAAAATTAAAACAAAAATTTTTCGTAAACTCCAAAGAGGTTTTATTAAAGGATGGCAAATTGAGCATAATTATTCTTTAGACCCCTTTGGTCACATTCTAGTTTTGTGGAACCCTGAAATTTTTAAAGTCTCCAAATCACAAGAGAGATTAATTTATCCACTGTCGAGTATTGAACCTTTGGGATGACTTTGAATTTTCCCTCACCATGGTCTATGCTTCAAACTCATACCAAAAGAGACAAGACTTGTGGCAAAATCTTTCATGTGCCAAACTCTCTATTCAGTTTCCTTTGATCCTCATGGGCGACTTTAACTGTATTAGAAGTAATAACGAGCTCTGGGTGGTGTTGATGCTCCCTATTGGCATTTTGAATAATTTAATAATTTCATCTTTTCAGCAGATCTCATTAATATTCGTTGCAATTCTAATTTTACATGGATTAACAAGTACATTGATTACAGGAAACTTAACAAAGGTCTTTGCAATGATCTTTGGATGATGAAATTTCCCAACAAGTATGTCAATTGTTTACTTCTAGAATCATCCGATCATTCTCTATTCTCTTTAAGTTCGAGGACCGCCCTTTGGTTCAAAACCATTCCACTTGTTTACTATGTGGCTTAAAGATAGTTCAATCAAGGCTATCGTTCAACATGCATGGTCTGCCCACATTGTTAGAAATCTTTAATTTATTCTCTTTAAAAGGCTCCAAGGTATTAAACCGGCCTTAAAAACTTGGAATATTGAGGTTTTTAGCAAATTTAATGTAAGATTGAGCAACACTCAATTGTTCCTCTAAGATGCCCAGCAATTGCTCTCTATGGATCCTACAAATACTTCATTGCTTTTAAACGAAAATTTGGCCCGTCTCAATTTGCTTCAAGAAGAAGACATTGAAGAAAGTTCTACACATAAGAAATCTAGAGTAAATTGGTTGAGAGAATGGGATAAAAATTCTTGGTTCTTCCACTCCACAATTGCCTCTCACGTCCTAAGAAATCATATTCATAAGATTGTGGATCCACATGGGAATAAACTTTCTAATCCTCATGCCATTGGGATTGAAGCCGAGAGGTTTTTCAAAGATTAGTTTGCCCCGTCATCTTCTGATCTATTCCTTTCCAATGCAAGTTGACTGATGAACAAGTTTCTATGTTGACTCATGGGGTTAGCAATAAGGAAATTGAAGTTATTATCTTTAATACTCCAAATAATAGAGCTCCTGGCCCAGATTGTTTCATTAAACAATTTTTTGTTTTCTTCTAGGATAAAATCACTTCTTCGAACAAGGTAAACTACTCCGGGCACTAGATCACTATTTTTTTTCCCTTATTTTGGAAACTCCAGATGCTTGGTCTTTTGAGCACTTCAAACCTTTTTTTCTATGCAACTTAATCTATAAATGCATCTCCAAAATTATGGTTTCTCGACTTGCTTTTATTTTATCTTCTTTGATTAGCTTAAATCAGTTAGCATTCTTAAAAAATAGGTTGATAAATAAAAATATTTTGTTGGCCCACGAACTAATGAGGAAGATCAAAAGATCAGAAGATGAAGGGGTAAACAATTTTTCGATGCCCAAAAAGGTTTTGTATCAAAGTTGATTTCAAAAAGGCCTTTGATAAAGTTTGTTGGGATTCCTATTTTTGGTCCTCAATTTGGTGTTGAACAATGCTTAGATTGATTGGATTTCTAAATGTGTCACTACTCCACCCTTTAGTGCTATGATAAATGGATGTAATTTCGATTTTTTCAAAAGCAAATGACCATCTTCGATAAGGTTGTCCTCTTTCGCCGCTCATGTTCATTCTTTGTATGGAAGCATTCTTGATTATACTTAAATTTAAGGTATAAGAAGGCCTTATCATACCTCTTAAGACAAGGAAGATCTAAATGTCTTTCACTTAATGTTTGCTAATGATGTCTTGATTTTCCCTGAAGACTATCCTCTACCGGTATAGTATATAAAATCTTCCTTGCATGACTTTGGTACCCTATCGTGGTTAAAAACAAATATCATGAAAAGTGTCATATTCTTCTCTTATGCTTGCATCTATAAAGAAGACATTCATGGTTTGTTTGGGTATCACATTAGAGTGCTCCCTATTCGTTATTTGTGTGTGCCTCTTAGTTTAAAGAAACTTTCTTATTCCATGTGTATTCCTCTCATAGATAAGATCACATCTAAGATCCAAGGATGGAAATCATATTTACTATCTTATATCAATCGCCTCTTACTCTTAAAATTCGTCCTCAATGGTATATCTTTCTATTGGACCTCCACCTTCACTATTCGAAAGTGTGTTCTAAAATTCATTACTAAATTATTCTCTTCGTTCTTATAAAGAGGGAATATTGATGTGAGGGGTTCCACAATATTAGCTGGATGCGGATTTGCAAACCCTTATTTGAAGGCGGTCTTGGTATCATAGATATTTCCGAGGTAAACAAAGTTGGACTAGGAAAGTTATTTTAGCAAGTGTTAACAAATAAAAATAATTTGTGGGTGAAGTGGATTTATTGAGTTTATTTACATGATGAATCTATATGGATTGTGCGCACATATTGTGGGTCTCATGCTTGGAATAGCATTATTTCCTTAAAAGAAAAAATAACCTATGGTTGTTTCTATAGAAATGGCAATGGCATGAACATGTCCACTTGGCTTGACCATTAACTTAATCATTGCCCCCCTAATCCAAGGACTCGGCCATCGAGCAATTACAAATCTTGGAAGAAACACCTCCCACACTATATCTCAATTCATCATTCAGGTTTCTTGGGCCTCCAACTCTGACATAGAAGAAGCTCTAAACTTTTTAAATGAAAACACTCCTTTCTTATTTGATGTGGATGATAACATGGTGGTTATCCTCTACAGGAAAATTTTCTTTCAAGAGCTATTGAAACTTCTTGAGACTTCCTTCTCCAAGAGTGTCATGACACCCTCTTGTTTAGTCAAAATACCGAACAAACCAGCATGCATTTATTATTTGGTTGGTCATGTCAAATGGGATCTTAACTCTAGACAATCTTCAAAAGAAAGGACTTCTTTTCGCTAACAGATGCTCTCTTTGTAAGGCTTGCCTGGAAGCTAAAAATCATTTAGTCTTTGAGTGCTCTTATAGTAAACAAGTTTGGAAGTTAGTCCTTTAAAAATGTCATATGCTCAATCAAGTCAAGTCCTTCGATAAAGAGATAAATTAACTTCTTACTTTTTGTATGGAAAATAAGCACGTAAGTCTCCTCCTGAAACCCCTTTGTGTCATTTACGTCTTTTTCATTCGATACGAGTGAAATAAAAGAATATTTAAAGATCTCAAAATACACCATGTTTTGTTGGCTATATCCATTATTTCTCAAGTATAGCTTATTTTGGAAGTCCTAAACTACAAATAGAGAATTATTGATTATTATGATTTCCTTCTAGACTTTTTGATGTAACTTAAATAGAGAATTATTGACCCTTTTCTTCTTTCTATTTCTTTACCCCTTTGGGGGTTCTTGAAATGATATTTTACTTTATTAAAAAAAAAGTTATTTCTGTAAATTCATGTAGGCTGATTTTCAAGGAGGATGACAGATCTTTTAGAAATGAAGGAAAGTTTCAGCCCCTCTTTTCTCTCTCTTCTTTCTGTTCTCCTGATTTCTTCTTGATCTCTGCCTATTTCCTATTTCTATTTCACCAATAACAGAAAATCATTACGACAATGGCCCTACCTGTGTTGATTGAATTTTCCATTCTAAAGCATATTGTTTACACTAGTTTGAAACTGTACCAACCAATTAATCGTCAGTAGTTACTTTCTTTAGGATTTTGCTTGAAAAATGTTAAAATCAAATCAATTTGCAGTATAGTCCTATTTGCATTAAAAGTTTTATAGGGGGATTTTTGTTTTTTAAATGTTTTGGGGTTTATTGAGAATCTTAAAAAAAAAATCGTTAGTGAAATTCTGGGAGAAGGTTTCATTTAGAGTGTACATTTTGTTTTCATAAATTAGATATTGATGGTTCTCATTGTCACTATCTTCCTATTCAACCGACTTGCATGAAATAGCACCTATTGATTCTTATTTTTATAGTTGTTTGAAAAATTTTTATAGTTAAACTTGATCTTAGATTTGCTCTTAAGCAGCGACCAAAATTGAATATTATTAGAATTAGCTTTTAGTAGCAGTGATGGTTTCATCTCATAAAGTTATTAGCTCAACCCCAGCTAGACCAACCCCATAAAGGAGTAATATATGCAGACGACAGAAAAAATTTTCAAAACTGTTTTGTTCATAGAAGAGGTTCAGAAACCGCCCATTGTATGCTTAGTTTTGTAATCCCTCATCACGTAGTGCAACCCAGGGTCCATAATGAGAAGTTCTTGCTTCTCATGTGGGTATTGTGCATTGAGTTTTGGCCTGCATCTAACACTTACAACCTTCTTCAGTTTTAAACATTTTAAAACCCAACTAATATGTTACTAGAAGGTGCAATACCTTGGTACATTGGGGTGAAATATCTTCTTTTTCTTCTTCCTCCACCTGAAGAAGAAAGCAAATCTCTTCAGGGAACCCACCTATCCAATTAGCATAATTAGTGCCCTACCAATATTTGAATTGCTTTTTCCATGGGATAGTACCACATGCCATTGTACCCCCTCAAAGTGTATTTATCCTATGCGCACAAGCACATCTTACACACCAGAACACAGGTTTCACACCTGATAATTTTATGTCCAACCTCCAGGACACTGGACAAGAATTAGCATAGAAGGTAACCTGTCTTGTGCTTTCAGTAAGGTTTACTGTTATGATATCCAATCTGGGGTATTATTACAGTGCATATTGGTGCATTCATGCTTCTGATGTGGGTATATGACAATGATGATGATTTTCTTCTAAGGGTCTATTTGTTTAGCTAGAAAAATAAAACGAAATTGCATGGTAAATAAAAAAGAATTGACAGAATACTCCAAATTTTACATTTCTCTTCACATCTTTGGATTGAAAGAAAAGAAAATAAAAAACATGATTTTATGGTCTGTTTCTTTCCTTGAGTTTGGAACAAGAATCTCATTGTGTTGCTCTTTTGAAGGAAATCATTTTTGCTTCATCCATAATTTCTTTTAATGCTAACACCTGAAAATGACACAAAAATGCAAATAACATGTATTTTCTTTTTTCTACCTAATTAAACTATTTTCAGTGAAAGATGGATGGGTTGGACATCTAGAACTGTAACTTGTGTGGTTATTCATTGTTTATATTATTTGACAGTCACCAATTTTTTGTTGATTTCCAGGTAATGTTTTATTCCCTTGCAGTGCTGACTTTCGGAACTGCTGTGCCAGCTGGCCAATTTGTTCCGGGTATAATGATAGGGTCAACATATGGACGGCTTGTGGGCATGTTTGTGGTCAAGTTCTACAATAAGCTTAACGTTGAGGAGGGCACGTGAGTGTTCATTTTCTTGATCATTCTGGATTTTGAGTGTGTACTTCTTTTGATGTTAGACATGATTGGAAGTGTGTATCAGGTTACGTGTTTGATGTTGCAAGTCAAGTCACATTTGGCAGGTTCTGATACGCTTGTTTTCTTAGCACCCCTTGTCATGTGTACTTTCTTGATAAAACTTAGATCTGAGAACTGTGGCATTTGCATCAAACATTTGTTTGATGCTGGGCATTCTGACGTTTGCAGTCATTGTCTGTGTATTGTTCAAATGTTAATCATTTATGATGACAATCTATTAGTTCCTTGCAATTGAGCTTATCAGTCTTTCTGTTTGGGATTACAGACCTTTTGCTGACTTAAGTTATTTAAATGTTTATTTATTTTCTTTTAGTGGCTTCATATGTATATTTTTCTCTTTTCAGAGTTGCATTAGGAATAGCATCTCTTGCACAACTTGCCATTTTGGATTTTGTACATTTTGAATTGAAAATGCTTATATGTCTTAAGTTGTTCTGCAGGTATGCTTTGCTTGGTGCTGCTTCTTTTCTTGGAGGTTCTATGCGGATTACAGTATCCCTATGTGTTATTATGGTGGAGATTACTAATAACCTGAAATTCTTACCACTTATAATGCTTGTTCTCCTTATATCAAAGGTGGTACTTGTATTCCTCCAAAGAAAACATTGCATGACTTTGATGAAAAAAACATTGTTGGCTTTTATCTATAAATTCTGGTGTTTTATATTTTGTTTTGAGGCATGTTGTGAAATCCTTGTAGGCTGTGGGTGATGTTTTCAATGAAGGACTGTATGAAGCACAAGCTATTCTCAGGGGCATCCCTTTACTTGATTCCACGCCAAAATTTTATATGCGTAGCAGGAAAGCAAAGGAAATCTGCAGGGCACAAAAGGTACCTTATTTTACAATACAAAGATTTCTACTTGCCACTTTTGGATTATTGTTTTGTTGGGAGTAGACGGTCATTCCAGCTTAAGGTCTTTAAAGAGATGTTTTCAAATTAGCTTTGTCTATGACAAATAGATACTCACAAGTTATGATATTTTGCCATTTTTTTTTTGTTTTCATGTTCCACTCGTGGGAAGGTTTTAAGGGATTCATTTCTCATTCTAATAGTAATTCAGGTTAATCAAAAGAAGTTGTGACCTTGCTACATGTGTAAGATCCCAAAAAATAAGTCTTAGATCTTGTACCTACGGGGTAAGATTTAGTATATTAGTAGGGATATGTTTATAAATCTTCAACTTGATTTAACCATTTTGAATGAAGGACTTAGGCTCATCAGTTTGCATTTGGGCAAAATCGCTACAAATGGTGTCAAAATTGACTCGGTGCCATATTAGATAGTGGGCTGGAATAGACATGGACTTGGTCCATAGGCCGAGGAAAGGAATTTTAAGGACAGTGTTAGATATTGTTAAGTGTCAGTCATAGTTTGTTATGAGATGTTTAAATGTTTGGTATATATCTGTTATTTTTTTTGTTATGTAAGATCTCTAGTTAGTTGATAGAGTTGATAAAATATTAGTGATATACTTGATTCTACCCTTATATCTCATGTATTGTTGTAACAGTTTTAGATCTGTAAATGAGAAGAATGTCAACCATGGTAAACTCAATTGAGTCACTTATTTTTACTCATAGTTCAACGGTCGGAATTTCCTTTAGGTGGGTGTCTTGTAAGATGTCGTCAAATTAGTCCTACATCTAATTCTTACTTGGGTATGATCTTGTTTATAAGTGGGGGTGCGCCTCTATGTCACACCATGCAGCCTTCTCAGGTCGTGAAGATTCTTATTTGGTTATAAATTATTAATAGAAGCTTGTAATTTTATT
The DNA here is from genome assembly GCA_032619315.1 of Piper longum. Lineage (NCBI taxonomy): Eukaryota > Viridiplantae > Streptophyta > Magnoliopsida > Piperales > Piperaceae > Piper > Piper longum. The sequence continues at coordinate 21,076 of JAVDBV010001441.1, forward strand.
CAATGTATCTTTCCCAAATCAATAGCTAAATTTGTCACAAAGGGAACTTCATAATCATCTAAGATGGATATCTGATAAGACTCTCAAGGATCAAGTACCAAATCATACTATGCACTCACAAATAGAGGTTGCACCCATTAAAGAGAAAATGTGAATATAGATTATGCTTGTTTGGACATGCAAAGACCGAGGGCGGCACATACTTCAGTTGAAATTGAAATAACCGATTGAATCGAACCCTAAACCCTAAACCCTAAACCGAAGTTGTCAGTTCAGTTCGGTTTGAACTTTGGGTAAATTTTCTAAGTGCTTGAAAATTCTGTTGGGAACCTAACCAAACTGAGACCGACCAAAAAATCGAAAAAAACAAGCAAAACATAAAAAAATAATGTTCATAGTTTATGTGGGTTATTATTATTATTTTTTATTTATTTGTAATTCATTTGAAATTTTTAACATACTATCTATGCATGGATTACTTTTGAATGTGATTATGATGGTTAAATCATGTTTTAACTTTATTTATTATAAAAATCATAATTAATTTTAATATAGTTTTAATAATTCCAATTTCGAATAAACCAAATTGAACCAATCCAGAATATTTCGGTTCGCTTCAGTTCAGTTTTAAGATAATTTTGATTTTCGTTTGATCTAAAATTCAGGTGACCAAAGACCATTACAGTAATTCGATTTGGTTGGTTTGGTCCCCGACCAAATGCTCTGCCCTACAAAGGCAACCCTCAAATGCGGTTATACTATGCAATTTTTTCATTATATGAAAAAGGGACAGTAGACCCAAGAGAACTTGGATGGAAATAATAAGAAAATACATGGAGAATTTGGAACTAAGTATTGATATAGTTTAATATGAGATGAAGTAGAAGGAAATGATCCATAACCCTAACGTCAATTCTCGGGAACAGGAGGGTGACCATGATGATAATACTTCATATCATATTATATATATTATAATTATCAAGTTCACAATCAAAAGTGTCCTCCAAAAATGTCACTCTCTCTACCAAATCAAACTCTTTTGATGAAGAGATTAGTTGGCTTCTTACTTTTTGCTTGCAAACCAAACATGCAAGTATCCTCTTAAAGCCTCTTTTTGCTGCTTACATTTCTTCCATATGGTATGAGCGCAACAAAAGAATCATTGAAGGCCTCAAAATGCATCATGATTTGTTGGCTTCCTCCATTATCTCTCAAGTGCAACTTGATTCAAAAGTCTAAACTACAATCACAAAATTATTGATCACTGTCTTTCCTTACGAGCTTTTTGATATTACTGTTCAAGCACTCTTTTGGAGTTCTTGGTCTTCAAATTTTGATTATATCTCTTTTTTGTATGTTTTTTCCTCTTTGGGGAGATTTGAATGAAATTATTTACTTCATCAAAAAAATAAAAGTTCACAATCAAAAGGTCTGCATGGCATCCAAAAATACATAATGCTATGGTTATCCATAATTGTACAAAAAGATGATCATATTTCTAAGACATAAGTATCCTATCCCGCTAATGTCCAAATAAGTCACCCACCCTTATTAGTTACCTGCACGGTGAGTTGGATGATTATTTGAAAGAATACTCAGTAAGAATACATAACATTCATAATAACATATAGACCCATGGAAGACACATCCAACAGATAAATCTTTCACATCATAAAGCTTTAATAAATCATGGATCATGATCATTCAATTCTAGAATCAATCATGGAGATTCTCCACCAACTACCAAAGTGGTGCAACGATGAGTATGTTGCAGTGTAAGTAAAAACTAGTCAGCCAATGGTAAAGACACCATAAAATCTATTGAAGGACAATGCAAGATGGAGGTTCATTGGCCATCTTCGTTCCAAGTGCCTACGATTCAATACAATGGAAATTGGATTTCATGCTTCATAATTGAATCATAATTATATGTGACTTTAGAGCACGGATAGCTGGTCTCTCATACACTGGTTGCCAAAACCACTAAGGAATGTGGCAGATTGTATGGTATGATACTATATTGATTTAGGGCTCATAAGAGGTTAATCAAACATTTTGTATCAATAATCATGTTCTTTAGTGCATGTCTTAAACAAGCCCTTAGACTAATTTACCATTTTCTTTATTAGGCTTATTAACTATTTAAAACCACTTAGGGCATATTAAAATAATCAATTACAAGTATTTTTTTAAAGTTATTTCTGAAGTAAAGTTGTAGTCTTTATTGTTTATTTCTTAGTTATGAACGATTATGATTGGTGTGGAGTCATTCTCATTTAAAATAACTATCATTGGTAAATTGTAATTATAGGTCCTTATAAGAAAATCATGCATAAAATATTAATTTAATGATTGTCCTCTAATTCTAAGGTTTGACAATATTGCAAAATAACTAATCTTGGGGGTGAGAATTCCCATATCCCACTATAGTATAGTGCAATCCGTAATCATTATATAATCATTAGTTTTGGGCACTCATATTGGATGCTATAAACACAAATTGTCAACATTCTTGTCTTACAACTCTATATGAGGTAGTTGGCGACTAAAACAAATATGAATTCTTAGGTTCTCTTAAGTGACTAGTCATTTTAGAGTGAAACCCATAGACCTATTTTCACATGGTATCTGAGCCAACTGACCAAGGGACTCCATGTGTATCATGTCTCTTTAACACCCACATTTACTGTGGTGCAAATGTAATCTACACGGCCCGTCTATAAATGCCCAAAATGGAAAGCCCATGTGGCGCAAATGTAGGGTCCACGTGTTAAGTCTTATACGGCCCACACGTTCGGAAGTTTGTTAACATCATTATCTCACATCTCTATATAAGATGGGTGGTGGCTAATATAAATGTGGATTCGTAGGTTCTTTTAAGTGGCTAGTTAATTTAGAGTAAAGCCCATGGAACAAATGAATTTTTAAATACCCTCAATCGAAATATCCATAGTCTCTTTTATCAATCCCCAAGTCTCGGGAATGTGAAGAGTCTTATTTCTTTATAATATATTAGTAGGATTATGTTGTTTTCTATCTTCCTAGAGCAAATACTAAATTTATAATAAAGTGGACTTCATAGCCATATCAAATCTATTATACTTACCTTGATTCACAACCAAAGAGTTTATATCATATCCAAAAGTACATGATCATTTGGTTATTACGTAGTACTACAAAAAATAACTACATAATCACATTAAGATAATATCCATGTGAGTCATCTACTCTTCTGATTGATTTCCTGCTGGGTGAGGGGGTGCATATTGGAAAATACTCGGAATGCATAACATTCACGACGACATATAATATCTCCCATGCAAGGCACAATCAATTGAAAATTTTGATAAATCATAGACATCATAAGGTTTTAAGAAATCGTAGATGATGAATTGTTTAATTATAGGATCAATTATGGAGGTTTTTTGCTGAATACTAGAGTGGTGCAACCACGAGTCTGTGTTACATTGAGAATGGGGATCAATCACTCAAGCAATGAATGAATAACCATACTCAACGAGATCTATTAATAGGATGGTGCAAGTTGGAGATTCATAAGTCATTCCCAGTCTAAGTGCCTACGGCCTCACACATGGAAATTGAGTATTGTATTTCGTAATAATTATCGTATGTACTTCGAGAGCATGGATCATAACTACATCTCCCATCATTTGGTGTCAAACTCACTAAGGAGTGAGGTGTATTGTATGGTATTCACCCTAGTGATTTAAGAATGATAAGAAATCAATCAAATCTTTAAGGATGATAATCATATGACTTCAATATTAAATGACTTATCAAAACATCTTTTCAAATTTTAGGTATCATGGAATCATTGCAAGTATTTCATAGAATCAAGGAATAAAGCAATTCATAGACAGGACACAGATGAGAAATCTGGTATAACTCATCGATAAAAGACATATTTCATCATTTAGAAGATCAATTACAATTCATCATTTCAACTCGTAGGAAGGAGAGACATCTTATCATGAAGAATTTTATGCGTAATTAAGAAAGTTAGGTTCTTACATCTTCTCTTTGCTAAATACACCTTCAACTAGCTCATCTTTATCCTCCTCTTTACCACTTCTTCTAAGCTCTCTTCTTCCAGTTGCTCTACTCTTATTTACAGCTACGTAGTCATTTTATCTTTTAAGTTATTTAAAACTTTTTGGAAAGGCTAGTTTAGTGATTTCACATCTTCTTTCTAAATTACTAGAATTGGCCGCCTCTATTAATCAATTAAATTTCGCCTCCCTTATTAATTAATCAGGATTTGGTGCCTCTTTTGCCCAATTGGATGTTGCCTCCCTTTTAACCAATTAGGACTTGCCGCCCCTTCTTCTAACCAATTAAAATTTGTCAAGTAGATTACTTCATTTAGAAGTTATCTTAGAATATTCCAAAATTACTTCTCTCTTAATTTTTTAGAGTTTCCCTTTATGGATGTTTCTAGAAAGGCTATTTTAGTCATTTACGTTTTCACCTTCCTTCTTATCCAATAGGATTCTATTCAACTAAATAAAAATACTAATCATCAATTAATCAATCTAGTTTCACTTAATTGAGTTCTAACAATACTTAAATTAAATCATCAAATATTCATAAAAGTAAAAGAAAAACCTAATCTTTACATCTTTAAGGTTGACAATGGTGTCAGTTGGCTTGCTTCCACATGTCAGTTTTTTCCTTCAAAAGTTGTAGGAATTTTTTATGCCATCTTTCTCCATGCGTTCCATGGCACACACTTCTTTGTTTCAAACATCAAACAAATTGCTCTGCTTATATTACTTGGTTCCCTTTGCCAAATGGGATATTAACCTTGGCAAACCTGCAAAATAGAGGTACCTCCCTTGCCAAAATGGGCTCTTTCTATGAAACTAACCATGAGTCTAAAAACTATTTGTTCTTCTAGTGCTCATATAGCAAGCTTGTTAGCATTTATTCTTTAAAAAAACGTCAATTGTCTACCCGATTAATTCTTTAGATGACAAGGTTAAGTAACTTCTCTTTTTTATTTCTAGAACAATCATGTGAGTCTCTTCCTAAAGCCTTTTTCACAAATTACCTTGATTTTGTTGGGTAGTGGCACAAAAGGACTTTTCAATGACATCATAATGCTTCAAGACGCAAAACATCTCCTAAACCCTGCTTGCCTCTGAGATCTTAAGCTAAAAGTTTAAAATTATTGATCATAAGGTCTTTTTTTTTATTTTTGGATGTGAACCCTCTAATGCTGTCTTGGTGCTCCTGTTTTTTTTTTATCATATTTTTTTATCGCTGTTGCACTCTTTTTGTGCTGTTTTTCCATTTTTGGAGCCTAAATGAGATTACCTTGCAATAAAAACATGTTGCTTTGTCGATGCTAAGTGTGGACCTTATACACAGTTATATTATTTCATTTTTGTTTTCCTTACATTTTTACTGATTTATAAAAGGTTGTCCACTTCCCTCGTATTGTTAAAGTTGCAGAAGTAGACAATTGCTTGCGAAATAACCAACACAATGGTTTCCCTGTAAGTCTGTTCAAAGAGCTTATCTTTTGACTTTTATGTTTTTGGTAATGTTGTCGCAGTTAAATTAAATTTCACATTTCAATCTAATAGGTTATTGATTATGGCCGAAATGGGGAGACTCTGGTTATTGGCCTAGTTCTTCGCAGGTCAGTTGTGTGTGAATTCTTATATGGCGTGTACATTGTTGTGTTAAACCATTCATTTTGTGTGAATGAGGCAATATGTGGGTTAAATGATGGTTACCTTTTGCAGTCATTTGTTAGTACTATTACAATCAAAGGTGGATTTTCAAGAAAGCTCTTTGCCCTGTGGTCCAAGAGATGAAGCAAAGCCAATTTGGTAAGTTTAATTACATTAAAACACTGTTGTGGATGACCCAACATTTTGGGGATAAATCAGCGACATTGGGTGTTCAAGGGTAGATTTTGATAGAACTCATCCCCTTTGAGAGATTTCCAGCCTCCTTAAATTGGTGATGAGAATAACATAACTAAATTTTTCCATTTGACTGACTAGGTTGCTAACGAGTATCTATAAAAACCTTAATGGGCTCTAAACCCCTAAGGGCCCAATTGCTTTACAACTTAATACTGAGCGAGCAATATCCACTACTGCTTATTCTCCCTTAATTTTTTAACCACAATGGTGGATATAGTTATCTAACGAGATTGAGGTATGAGATCTCAGCTGGTTCTCTGTCCGTTCAGGATGGTGAAACAAAGATTAATCTGGATGCATATCTTTTACTGTTGCCTGGAGAAGGAACTTTGGTCTTGATTTTTGAAATTCCTTTTTCCTGTCATGTATGAATTTGATAGATGATTAACTCTTGAATACAGGCACAATTTGAGTGAGTTTGTCAAGCCAGTGTCTAGTAAGGGATTATGCATAGAAGACATCCAATTGAGTTCAGAGGACAAGGAAATGTACATAGATCTTGCCCCTTTTCTGAATCCTTCCCCCTACATTGTCCCGGGAGATATGTCTATGGCAAAGGTTTGTTGTTTTTCACTTTGCCGCTTCTGCGTGACCTGCAAGAACACAATCAGGTTGTATATGTTTCTTTTGTTGCATAGGTATACAATCTTTTTCGCCAACTAGGATTGAGGCATCTATTTGTTGTTCCTCGTCCTTCTCGAGTCATTGGCTTGATTACTCGGAAAGATTTGTTGCACGAGGTAAGTAGATGTATGAACTGTGGTTCTGGTTCTTCGTTTATTTACATAATGATTTAGATTCTACTTGTTTGATCTTAGGAGAACAATAATGTGCCCAACATGGAGCTCCAATCGACGAGTGTAAGGTCTTGATTCTATGGACCCATATAACATCTTCAGGCATCTTTTTACTAGCATCTCTAATTCATTCACATAGTCTATGCTTTATATTCACTTTTTTTGCCTGTGATTTTACTTGTGCATACGAATACTATGTTTTCAATAATTTATCATTTAATTCGAATAGCTTAACCGACCAAAATGGACCTGACCCAACCCAGTTGGGTTTGAGATAACTTGAATGTAAATACGTTTCACCCAAGTTAAAACTGATTTTTTCAACTTAAATGACAATTTGTGGTTGGTTGAGTTGATTAATTTTGACAACTTTAAGTTTGGAATTAACTAACCATTTTGGTGGAGTGAGTTGCAAAACTAGTTTTGCAACACCCGGTGGATTGTGGTAGATTTTTGTCTTGATATTTGTGCTGTTGATGTCTTTTGATGCATTTCATTGTTTAGAACTAAAATGCTTTCATGAATCAAGTTCTTCAGAAATTATTTCTGTTTCAAACACCTGACAGAGCTCATCATGATAAAAGAGCTGCTGGAAGGCAAATGGAGATGGAGCAACCTCTTCTTGATGGACTGTTGAGCGAGTAGCAAAAAAACTCCGGCCATTGGTCTATCCTTCAGCATTATGCAGTATTTTTTTTTGTCCGCTTGACATATTAATGATAAATTAGGGGAGCCGAAACGTATTGTAATTACTAATTTGTCACTGAGCTGGTGAGCAAACAATCTGCTAGGTTATCCTGGCCTGTTCTATATTTAAACTTACGTAACATCTCACTAGTGACCTTTTTTTTTGGGGAATATTGCCTGCATAAAAATGATATCTGCTTTGTCCACAATCACCATTCTCGACCAGTAGTGGCGTGGTCTAAACAATTGTGTGCATCTCAGGTGGTATTTGTTCATTTACGATTGAGCAAATGTTTCTTCTTGGATGATGCCACTTCAAATGTAGAACTTCATTTTAACAAGGTTTTTTTATTTTCTTGTTTGTGGTGGCCTTCCAAGAAAAGTTAGATGCTATGAAGGAACTGCAAGGAGCTACTACAAAGTTATTTTCACAGGCGAAGATAAGAACAACCCTTTACAATGACAGGCGCATTAAGCTAATCCATTTTTCTAAAAACATACGCACTCTTGTTATTAAGAGCTTTTTATATTACCTGTTGGCTGCAGGTTGATCCTCTATTTAAAAAGCAAGATGACCCTAAAATAGCTTTCTTAAAAGAAAATTAAAAAGAAGCGGTCTAAGGCGGGCAAGTTTTGGCCGAGCTCCATCTGGATCGTTGTTGGTCATAATTGGGGGAGCAACCAAATCTTGGCCGCTTTGGCTAGATTGGGCTGGGAGATCATGACCAACCATGCACAGATATTTAAGCATATTTAGATATTTAAACATATTTATAAAAATTGGTCTACAGAGGTTTAGAGTGGAGTTTAAGGCTAATGCCCACAGAGCATGTTTGATCCTTGCACTGTTGGAGATGGGTTGGTTAGCCTTGTTACACGTGTTGCATTGGCATATGAGATCTGTGGTCAGGTGGGTCTTGCATGCACTGCTGGACATGTGTTGGTTAGCCTTGTTGATTAAACGTGTTGCTTCGGCATATGAGATTTGTAGTCAGCTGAGTCTTGCGCAGAGGTTATACATTGTGGATAATTAGAGGGTGGTTAAACACCTGATATAGTCTTTTAACATGAGCATCAAGCCAATGCAAGGCAAATTATTTTTTTCCGACCTTTAGTGTTGATCTAAAGTATAGTTTTAGAGTTTAAGGTTTAGAGTTTAAGATTTAAAATTTTATAAATAACATGTGACTAGCTTGTATGACTATAAAAAGCATACCTAGTATGACACATCCACCCATTATTGTTTATTTAGTTAGGATCAATTGGACCTTTTTAATAATAATAATAATAATATAATAATTCAAACCCTATCTATATAGACGGTAGTAAAAATAATTTATAATATTTTTTTTTGTTAGTGGTAATATACAAACTTATTCCGCATTTATAATAAAAAAAAGCTATTCTTTAACTTCTCACCTTAGAAAGTTATGATCTTATAAAATTGGTCAAGCTACGTATTTTAGGTTTTGTATTCTGAGAATCTACATATCTATTTACTTGTACTAAAGCCAGAAGGTTTTCTTTGTTGCGGTCAATGTTGGTTCCACATGGATATTAATTTAAAGACTCTTTCTAATACTGATTATTTTTCATTCTTCACATAAACTCAATATCACATTAATCTCTACTGTACTAATTATATAATTAACATTGATAAGTATATATACGATTTAGTTCTTAAATAATTATTTAATTAATCAATAAAAATGTAATATTTTATATTAAAGCAACTTTTTTGTTAATTAAAATTTAATGAAAATGTTTTAATTATAGAGAATTTTCAAGTACAATTCTATCAAAATTAAAAGTTTTGATTATATTAGAATAGAAAGCTCTTTGAATATAAAGCCCGCACGGAATTTTTAATATCGCTTGTTTTTAAACTCTTTTATTTTATTTTATATTTTTACTTAATTTAAAATAATTTAATACTAATTGGTTTTCTTTTCTGATATAGATCATTATCATTCCATCCAAAGAACAAATTGTAACTCTAGCACAATAGTGATTGATTATAATGTTATTAGTTTTGATGTGGGTTGTGTAAAACCCGTGATTCGAGTCACCGGTTTTATAGTCGTTAGCCGATCGGTTCAGCCGTCGGTTCGAGTTGAGCATATTTCGGAACACGTGTACCGAGCCGATGCCGGTCGCGTGTATGTGGTATGAGGGTAATGTGTAGCGAGGATGTGATGATAATGAGATGAATGAGCAGAGAATGAGTTATCGGAATGCGTGAGAGCATACAGTTGAC